>CAIGQZ010032543.1:1040881-1054537 GCA_903798205.1 Danio tinwini
GTGTGTGTGTGTGTGTGTGTGTGTGTGTGTGTGTGTGTGTGTGTGTGCATATGTTAAGCAGAGGTTTGATTTATGAACTTTTATTCAACATGCGTTACTTCATTTTTGCATTATTATTCACTATTTCCAATATTACAAATACATACAAACCCCAAATCCGATTCTGCCACATAGAGAAATTACATGAAAACTTGGTGTAATTTAAATAATTAAGTACTGTGAACGCGAACACAATCATCCACTGGGTTTTTTCATTAGAAGTGCTTCTTTGGAGGTACAGGCAAACTTTCATACAAAAAGCTGAGATATATTGGCATAAAATGCACACCCACGGCCGAAAGAAAGGAAACGCTACATTACATGAAGAGAGGGCGGACTGAACAAGCCGCCATGCTGAGCACATTTGTATTTAGACAAGAGAGCACAAGGGTGGGAACAGAGAGCGCAGGGGCTGGAAGATATGTGGGGTGGCAGAGGGGGGTTGTTTGTGTGTGTTTGTGTATGTATGGGTCACCATGCCCATTTTTCCCACTTTAGTGTTGTGGGCGAAGCGAATTGCAAAAACAAAGCACGCTCATATTTGGGCTTTGACATGTCAAGGATTACTTGTTCTATTGAATGTGCTGCCTATTATCTGCTTATCACTCTCTGCTCTTTACTCTCTTTCTTATCCCTGCTCAATGGCTTCCTCTCACTGTCCATCCCACCCCACACACACACACACACACAGACTCACCCCCTCCCCGTCTCTATCTTTTAACACTTACAAAACTGAAAAGATTCAGTCCAGGCTGGGCTGGCTCAGGCCACCTGGAAGCTGCAAAGGAGTTTGGCATCTCGCCAGTGGCCAGCTGTAGCATTGTGCTCTCCGCTGCCGTCTCAGTTAATTCCAGGCATTGGCGATTGTTGCCGTCCCTGTTTATGGCCCACCCCCTCCATGGCCTTCCCGGGCTCCCCTGGGCCGATTGTCCCAGGCCGTCTCTTGTTTAATGCTGTTTTGCAAGTTATTAAGCCCTGGAAGTCTATTAATCACAGTTCAGGAGCTGTGGAAGCCCACACAGCGGCGGCTGGGGGAGGGGCAGCGGACAGGCACGCTCACTGGCCTGAAAAGGCTTAGACGGTGGTCCATTCAGATCCCTAACGAGATCATTACCACTAACTAAATACAAACCTGACCCCTTCGACCCGCTGGGAAATTACGTAGGAGGTCCCTCCCGGTGTGGGACATTAATATGCTGTCCCAGTAGCCCTCCCCGTTCCTTCTGCCCATCCCACTCACACCTCCCCCAGCCTTTACTCTTCCCCTCTTTCTCTCCAATGGCCAGAAAACTAAACCTATCATCAAAAGAAGTCTAATCACTGCTGTGATTGTGGTAAACCAAGCCTGACAGACATTTCACTGAGACCTCAATAGAGCACATCAGTGCAACCTCCAAACCCTACCTCCGCCCCCCTCATTGGCGCTCTTATTTTCTTGCTTTTTTAAAGCGGGAGCCAATAAGCGGCCAGAGAAGCCAAGCCTTTTCAGATTACTCGACACACTGTGTCCACTTTTTGGGGGACCACCTGGCAAGCTCATTTTAATATAGCGCTGTTCCTCTTTCATTTGCTTCCCTCCGTTTCTAGCCATCACTTCTTCCTCTAATTCTGCCTCTCGAGCCAAGCCATGTCCGTGAATTCCATCTAATCCATTGACCCCGCTAGAACATTCCTGGTTAGCACTCGTCGGAAGAGGCTGGATTTGGGGGATTACATGGTTGCGGTGCTGCTGGGTGGCACCTGTGACTGGGAGCGAAGCGAAACAATTACGGCTCGCCACAGAGAGGACGAGAGCCCCCCGCGTATCCCACCTTTCATTCTTTTATCCTCCTCTTTTTTAGGCAAGGGATCATGGACTATCACCCCTCTAATCTCTACCTGGGACGGTAGCGCTGTGCTCCCACGCAGGGTGGCCTATGACCTGGGAGAACAGTGGAACGGCCTCGGGGTAAGCCGTGAGAGAGGATGGGAGGGAGGTCGTTGTGATGGAGCCCTCCGAGCTTATGTGAAGTTTCTGTCACTCTTAGTGTTTCAAGTGTCTCCACTTCAGGGAGTGAGAGCTTAGCTGTACCACAGGAAACGAGTGGGTGTGCCTTTGACAAACCAACATTAGACTCCCTGTCACTGCCACCTATTCTCTATTTTCCACTCTCTTCGTTCTTTCCATCTCTTTCTTTATTTGCTGATTTTTCTGAAGTTTAAGTAAAAAACTCTTAATAGAAAAATATTTGTCTGATTTTAACCAGATGAAGAAATTAATAAAAAAATTATAAACTTGCCTAACATGCTTTAGTTTATTAGTTAAAGCAGCAAAACAAGGATGCTTGTTTAAAGCATTACTGAATCATAGAAAATGTGCTTTATGTGCAATACGATGGCACAGGGATACATATCTTTCCTGAACCTGCAGCCAACATAATGAAACAGCATACGAAAAAATGCAGGGAGCATTAGGTGAGATGTGGAATTCGTTTTCCCTCAAAGTTCATAGTGACTGGCAAAAATAATGAAACAAAGGCTTTTGATTCACCTGAGATGGCCAAATCATCATGGGGAATATGAGCGGAATCTTTTCAAGTGGTAAACATCTGTACATAAAAAGTCAATATTTGTATCTTAAATGTACAGATAAGAATACCTAAAAGTTCAAAGTACCTCTTGACAGCTCTCTTATCTTTATTTCTGAAATAGTAATACATTCAAAATCTGCTCTGTTGTTTCTAAACTGAACTTCAACTCTGAATACTGGACTGACACTTTACTATTTACTAGAACTTCTATGTTAAGCTGCTTTCTACATTGTTAAAACACTATATAAATGAAGATGATTTGAATTGAATCATTACAAAATCAACTGTTCTCGTTGAGAACAGCACAATTGGAATATGCACAGTTAGAACCAGAAACAGTAGTTCCTTGACAAGTTTTAAATCAACAGTTTAGTTACTTGTATTTTAATTTTTTAAAAATACAGGCCAAAATAAAATCGAAGGCAAAATATTCAAAGTTTTCCTGCATGTTGTCATGACATCCAGTGATCATACAAGGCTTCAAGTGATCGAGCGGGCTATTCACGCGCACACCTGCTTTAATGCACCACAGCAAAGCGATCTTTTGAATGGATGAACATGTCAGTCTCATGGAAAAGAAAACTTGATGAAGAGAATCGACAGTTTAAAGTTGAATGGACAGATAAGTATGCATTTATTTTGCCACAAGCCAGCACAAAGCCATTCTGCTTGATTTGTAATAAGACAAATAGAGTTGTAAAGAGTGGAACGCCACTGTGAAATGAAAAACGGATGGTATCCATAAAATACAGATATAAGGACTGCAAAACTACAACACCTAAAGTTTTCATTGCACACCTTTTGTATTTTTCACTTGTTTTGAAGCAGGGATTGGATGCAGAGCTGGTGCAGTTGCCTGCATGCAATGCTTTTTAATGCTCACACCTAACCCTACTCCTCACAGTGACGTCACTAGCTCCATTGAGTGCATTGTGCCTGACATTGCATCTCTGAGATATGCAATCTTAGCTTGCATCATCATGGCTGCATCCAGATATTATTGGCCTTCCTTGCTGTTGTGTTTTGTACAAAAATGCATTTATATTATTGGTTTTGCCACATTTGCATTGTGTGTAATGGGTTTTAAATGCAAATGTAACTTTATTAAAAAAAAAAAAACAAATAGTCTTGACTTGTGATGCATGTTTGGATGTTTATTAAAAACAAGTCATGTAATATCAACTATTCCGGATCTTTGACCTTAATAAAAATTCAGATTTGGACCTTTTAATGTAGATATTGAGAACCCCTGACCTACATTATATACTGTTTGGATAGTATAATGTTGCCTTTGTATATATTTGATTTGTAGACAACTGAGAAACAAAAGAGTCTAGGGAAAAAAAGTACACACATACTAGGGTTGCACGGTTTACCGGTGCTATGGTAGTATCGCAATACTATGGCTCCAAAATAGTGGCGTGCCACTGTAGTCTGTAAACAGTAGTATCGTCATTAACGGTCTATCTACAATAGATAATGTTGCATGTGGAAAACTTAAATGCTCACACGTTAGTTTAACAATAGACCATTTTATTTTAATAGTCTGTGGAGCCTTTAAAATGCTGCACGTTTTCTGATATTTACTGACATGTTAAATGTACACCTAAATTGATTCATTTCTGTTCCTTTCAATTTGATTTAGTAGCTACAACAACTGCAACAATCTCTTAAAAAGAACGACTCCCAAAGTAAAATTTGGAATTATTTTGGTTAGTTACCTGATAAGACTAATAACAAAAAAACAATAGATGAAAACCCCAAAATAGCAACAGCAAACATTCATTCATTCATTCATTTTCTTTTCGGCTTAGTCCCTTTATTAATCCAGGGTCGCCACAGCGGATTGAACCGCCAACTTATCCAGCATGTGTTTTATGCAGCGGATGCCGTTCCAGCTGCAACCCATCTCTGGGAAACATTCACATCCACTCATTCACACTCATACACTATGGACAATTTAGCCTACCCAATTCACCTATACCGCATGTCTTTGGGCTGTGGGGGAAACCGGAGCACCCAGAGAAAACCCATGCGAACGCAGGGAGAACATGCAAACTCCACACAAAAAGGCCAACTGACCCAGCCGGGGCTTGAACCTGTGACCCAGCGACCTTCTTGCTGTGAGGCGACAGCACTACCTACATTGAAACAATTTTTGACCACTTCATATAGCCTAATTTTGTTGTAAAAATGCTCTTTTTGTAACAAATTTTGTTTGGTATAATTTGTATCTTTATTTTAACATATTTTTTGTTGACCAGTTATCTACAAAATAAAAAAAAAGAATGAATAAAAAACTCTTTATAGGGAGATTCTTGATTTATATTTTCTTGAAACCAAAAACTTTATGAATGTTCTTAAAGGTTAACTCACTAGTCCTTGTTTGTTTCCTGCACACAAAAAAAGACAAGTGTGTTATGGTTTTCTAATTAAAGTTGTGTTAAGAAAGCTGTGCCTGGTATGTGGCCATGCCCATTTAAGAAATGGGAGCTCCATCGCCTTGTTAATCCATGATAAGATCACTCTCCTCAGACACTTCAAAAATGGAGATGTTAAGCAAGCAACGATCCAAACGTCATTCCGCTTTACCTGGATCTTATCTATTCCAGAACAGACATTTTATTCTCCATTCCACTACAGACATGTCACTTCTATTATCGATGTCACTTCTTTTATTGATTGTGTTGATTACAATGGAACAACAGACCAGAATTGGGATAGAGATCTTTTGAAGAAATAAAGAAAATACTTGCTTTATATTCTCTTTCGGGGTGTCGTTTAAACGTCTATTTTAAGCTGAACTGATGTCTTGAGTTTTGCTCATTCGCACGCACAAATATTCCTATCCATCAGCATTTAAGTGGTCATTCCAGGATTAAAGCATTTTTTTTTCCCTGATGGGCCATGTTGATTGTTTATCGCCACTGACCAATTGGAATCCTATCATGATGATCTCCAGCATAACAAGTAATTTTAACCTGCCTGCGATCCACCCCCTCACCATGCCGCTGCTTAGCTTCACCCTACAAACAAAAACACTCGCTGCATGCTCATGTTTAAGAGCACACTAATTAATTCCACTCTAAAGCACTTTTCCGCTTCTATTTGCTCGGATACAAAACGTCAAATCCCTCTTATGCGTGCAAATAAACACTCTGAACAACAAAGAGAAGCAGAAAAAAACTAATAAAAAACAATGGTGAAATTGACTGAAGGTGTACCGTGATGAATGCTTTAGAAATAGGCTCATGCCACCCTGCTAAATTACTGTGACCCCAAACAGACGACTTTTGCTGATTTGTGCCGGTTTTGTGTAAGGAAGGTCTCTTCACAGTAATGAGGCTGCAGTGGAATAGTTCTGAACTAGTCATGTGCGGGATGTCAAGCGTTGGTTTACACAATGTTTTGGTTTTCTGAGTACATCAAGTGTAAAAACAAATAGACAAGGTCCCTCTCAGTTACTCGCACGCACACACACGACACATTCTCTCTCATTCTTTCTCCACACTTGGTCTTCCCATCATGTCTCACAGCCACACATGATCTGCTCCATATTTCATGCTCCGCCGGTGCCGCCATCTTTCAATTTCACAGCAGCCGCATGGCTAGCATATGTTCTGGCTGAGTAATTACTTGAAGCCCAACAGGTGTAAGAGAACCAATGGGCTTCGAACGGTGACACCACATAGTGCTAGTCATTACTCTATCTCCAATGCAGCTACAGCCCCTAAAATATAATATCCTCAGCCTTTCTTTATCTTCGTCTTGGCTATACATGTAAATGTATGGTTCTAAAGTTATTATTAGCCCTCATGTGAATTTTGTTTTCTTTTTCAAATATTTCCCTAATGATACGCAAGGATTTTTTTCACAGCATTTTCTATAATATTTTTTCTTCTTATTTGTTTTATTTTGACTAGAATAAAAGCGGTTTTGCCGACGCAGTGGTGCAGTAGGTAGTGCTGTCGCCTCACAGCAAGAAGGTTGCTGGTTCAAGCCTTGGCTGGGTCAGTTGGCAATTCTGTGTGGAGTTTGCATGTTCTCCCTGCGTTCGCGTGGGTTTCCTCCGGGTGTTCCGGTTTCCCCCACAGTCCAAAGACATGCGGTACAGGTAAATTGGGTAGGCTAAATTTCCGTAGTGTATGAGTGTGAATGTGTGTGCATGGATGTTTCCCAGTGTTGGGTTGTGGCTGGAAGGGCATCCGCTGCGTGAAACAGATGCTGGATAAGTTGGCGGTTCATTCCGCTGTGGTGACCCCAGATTAATAAAGGGACTAAGCCGAAAAGAAAATTAATGAATGAATAAAAGCAGTTTTAAATTAAAGAGCCTCATTATTGGTTTTTGAAAATGACCTTCCATGCATTGTGCAACTCAGCTCTAAGTGAATGAAAACATATAGCTGAGGTTTAAATCTAAAAGTGTGCCATGTTTAAAAATATAGATTTATTATTAAAAGATTTGAATCAAAGTCGTTTAAATGATTCATTGTTCATCCGGATCTTTTGCCTGTTCATATTGGCGTTGACTCAAAACATTACCAAATATGTTCTGTGCCCAGTGGCTGTTCTAGTTTAAATGGCACCCTGGGTGAATCCCCCCACCAAGTGAAATCTGGAAGTTAAATATAAAGTATTGAAATTAAGTATTAAATTGTGTTTTGAATATTCAAAGCCTAAATAAACAGCTGTGTTAAATTTCAGGACCTAAAATTACAGACCCTGGTAATTCAAGTCACTAAAATGCAAGCAGTTGTTAATTCAATGTGTTATTTTTTTTCAGTTAGTGCTATTCGACTAGCTTTTTATTTCAATACTTTTGGCATTGATTTTGTTGTTAAAATGTTATTAGAGAGGGCTCAGTCTTTTTTGTTGAGGTTTCACTTTTATTTAAAACATTAGCATTCATGTAACTCCTTTTGTCCCAGAGACATACAAAGGCAGAAGCGCTAATAGCAGCTAATAGCAGCGTTGTTTACACGTTCATTACAATTTACAATTGTGTACAACTTAGATGAAAACATATGGAGGAACACTTTCACATGTCGAGATGTAGGCTGTGTTGATTTGTGTGCTAGCCCTCACCGGAGCACTCCTTCACGAGTTGCAGGTAACCTCACAGCGGTTTATAGGGGTGTAAAAATATAGGGGTGTTTCTTCTGTGTAAACAGTCTCTGGCATACCTGCCAACATTTGTCTCTGAAAATCCGGGAGATGGGGGGTGGGGGTAGGGGGGTTGGGTGAGCAGAGCGACCAGACGTGGTGCCTGGTCTGTCTGCGATCTGGGGGTGTTACGCCCCATTTACAGGGGGCGTCAGCTTCAACGCTTCCCATTCACTTTGAATGGGTGACGTCAGGCATTGCTGAACTGCATTGTGGATCTGTCTTCCCCGCTTCAGTGGCGTTGATCGCAATTATTTATGAAATTTCCGATTTATTGTATTTTTATTAAAGTCTACCCCCACCCCAATCCTAAACCCAACCGTCACAGAAGCATAAAAACAGTAGTTGTACCGTGTTTTATTTATCTTATATATTAAATCACCCAATAAATTGTATTTTTTTAACCCCCACCCCAACCCTAAACCCAACCGTCACAGTACTGTAAAAATATTAATTATTGTTATACAGTGTCATAAAAAATGCCGCTATATTATTGTGCATATCACACTTCCGGCCGGCCGCATATCCAATCTAGACTTTACCTTACAGAAGTTGGGACCAATGTTGGGACATTCTCAACTCTTCAGGTGCCGACGAAGCGCCAGCCAATCAGATTAATGTATGCAAATACACCAGCTCAGACAGTAGCCGATTGCTGATTTCATTGGCTGATGCTGCTATGATGATCGCGCTAGCCCCAACTTCAGACACACCCTCTGTCAAGCGTTGACGCTGAAGCCCCGTGTGAATGGGGTGAGGACTGGGGAAAGGGGTTGAAATTCCAGGAGTTTTCCGGGAGAAATGACAAACCAGGAGGTGGGTCTGAAATACGGGAGACTTTCGGGAAAAACGGGAGTGTTGGCAGGTATGGTCTCTGGGTTGTTGCATGTGATGATTTTGGACATCTTCTTGGACACTTTTAATGCTTCCAAACAGTTTGCTGCAATTATAAATCACCCATGTATTGAGGTGGTTTATTATGATGTAATTTACCTTCTGTGTGCCATCTGATTGGACAGGAATCACTGGACTGATTTTTCTAATCCCCATAGACAAGAAAAATAAAGCAGTGACTGCAGGTTGAAGTAGTGGAGTAAAAGTACCAATACTGCACTAAAAAAGGTAAAGTAAAAGTACACATTTTTAAAACTGCTTAGTAAATTACAATTCCTGAGAAAAACTACTCAATTACAGTAATTTGAGTATTTGTAAGTTACTATTACAAACTATTATGTTAGGAAATATGTTGAAAAAAAATCTTTACGTTAAAAGGAAATTGGGAAAAATATACAGGGGGCTATTAATTCTGACTACAACTGTATATTGGAATCGGCAGTTCTGTGAAAATATTTTAATATTAATTTTGTTAAATCAATACTAAAGATACTCAAATATTCTTCATACTTCTTCAAACAAAGAAAAGAGGAACCAGAAAGAGGTCCTCTATTGTAGTAGACATGTAAAAATGTGGCAACTGCCCTGACAGGGTTCATGTAGGCCAAAGTGAGCTGCCACGACTCCAATCGCCACCCTTCCAGGTGAGCGTATCTCAACATTTGAGGGCCAAATGAAGCAGAAACGGAGTGTTTGTTTTCCCACACTCATTTTTTCTTGCACCCTCCACTCTTCCTTTTTGCCTCCTCCTCCTCCTGTAGTTAGGGCTCATCAGCGCTGAGGCGCAGTGCCGTGAAGTGAAGTGTTAATTTAGTGCTCCTGCTGGGCAAGAGGCTGCTGGGGAAGCAGAGGTGAGCTCTTGCAGAAAATGACCCTCATGCTGTGATTGTTCTTGTTTTTTTTTCTTTCCTCTGCATGTTTGAAAGCTTCAGACTGCCACTCAGAGATGAAAACAAAGGAGGAGAGATGGCGAGAGCTAATGCATCAGCTAGAGAGGATTACCTAAACCACACTGCGACATATTCATGGACTGAGTCACATGTGAACATGATTCACGGCGGTTGCGTTATTGAAGTTGCACATGCATGTGGAACAAATTTAGATATATCATTACACGAGCAACGTGTTATTTCTATACATCCATATTTGTGCATACAGAAGCTCACGTTCATTTCCCCCACCATCGCTGTTCACTTTAGCAGAATGATTAATTGGGATGGGCTCAGCTCAGTCCTCTGAGAAACTTAAACAAAAAGCCAGGCTCTATCCGAAGATTACAGCCACACATTACAGGCTGAATGAACCATGAAATTGCTTTTTTCCCCACCTGCAGTGTGCTCTCTCTGCAGCATGGTCAGTGGCGTTCTTGGGAGAGCAGCAATGGTGAAGTTCTCTCACTTTGAGATAATAAAACAATCCTTCAGACCTCCAGCTCATAGCACGAGCCGCTGTCCATTTGCCAGCATGTGTAAGCAGGAAATTGATGTGTGTGAGTTCATTACACTGGTAAGCACTGCCTATCATATACATGTTTAAAATGCATATGGGTAAAGAGAAAAGACAGACTTGTGCTAGAGGTTTATCCAATGCTATCCCACGGCTATTCGTAACTTTTTGATTTAGTGGCTAGTTTGAATTCGTATCTCATTTGTACACTTTAATACGATTTACCCCAATGATGGTTGGGTTTCTATGGGTGATGTTTGGTACAATGGTACACAATTGTACAAAATAATACATTTTCATACAATAAAATATTAATTCATGCGAATTGGCCACTAAACTCACAAAGTGTGAAATAGTTACATTTCCTTGAGTACAGGCTGGTCCTGAAATAATTTTCAATTTCATTTGTTTTACACCGTTCTGTAAATTCATTCATTCATTCATTTTTCTTCAGCTTATGCCTCATTCACACTGGTAGCGACTTTGTAGCTGCCTGTCGCTCTGGGTGGAGACCTGCTGCAAGCACATGTCTGTGTAGGTCTATACAGCATGAATAGCACCGGCCTCTTAGTGAGCTGAGAGGGGATCATGTGAGCTCTACTGGTTCTCCTATTAGCTGTCGCTCAAGAACGTCGCTCTTCATTTGCATACAGTTGAAGGATTCTCAACTTTGTCGCTGTCGCTCGTGTAGACGGAAATCGCTCACTCTTCTTTGAAATGAACAGTCGCTTGTTGCTTTTCCACTGTGAGTCGCTTGTAGTGTGAATGAAACTTTAGTTAATTCATCAGGGGTCGCCACTGTGGAATGAACCACCAACTTATCCAGCATGTGTTTTACACAGTGGATGCTCTTCCAGCCGCAACCCAGTACTGGGAAACCCATACACTCTCACATTCACATACAACCACTACTGACAGTTTAGTTTATTCAGTTCACTGTACCGCATGTCTTTGGACTGTGGGGGAAACCCAGAGGAAACCCACTTGAACACAGGGAGAACATGGCAACTGACCCTGCCAGGACACGAACCGGCAACCTTTCTGCTGTGAGGCGACAGTGCTAACCACTGAGCCACTGTGTCTCCTGTTCTGTAAATGATATAGCAATTTTGATATAGCAATTTTTATTTCAAATTTCATTTGCATTTTCTTAACCCTCATAATCCATTAAAGTATATATTATATTATATTATAAAAGTATATGTTGTAAAACAGACACAACTTAATATTTTTAGCTAAAACTGTCTAATATTTGAGCAGCAATTTCCTATTATACCGTTTTATTAGCGCAATTGCCCATTTTTGATCAATTTAAGAACTGTTAAATGTACTTACATTTCTAAGTACACATTGGCTACAAAAACAATTATAATTAATTGTTTTCAATATTGATGAGGCATGCTATTCGAATAAATCACTGTATGAAATATATAGGGCCCTTTCATACACCTGGTGCAACAAGACATGTTTACAGCGATGTGTTGCTATTTTTAGACCAGCGCAACCCTAATTTTCCCATTTTGCACCACATTGTTTAAATAGCAAATCCATTTGCGGCACTTTGTGGACTCATGGCTGTGCCATTCTAGAAAAGAGATGTGTTAAGGCACATTGTTAGCATGTTGCTATTTTGAAGAACTAAAATAGACTGCAATTGACCAGCTGAACATCTCGGATCGCGTTAGTTATGCGCCTTAAATGCTTACACATTGCTTAATACACACAGGATGTACAGCAATACAAATATCTTTAAATATAATAACAAATATCTTCACAAATGAAAAAGAATTAAAGGATTAAAATATTGCAAAAAATTATTACTTTCCACATAAGTATAAAAGTATAAAAACCACTGCATCCATGCCTTCTTCATATCGCGGGGGGGGGGGGCTTTTTTCAGTTTATTCATGACTATATGCATTTATATAATGTTGTTTATTAAAACATATTTATATTTGTTTTATTAAAAACAAGCTTAGATTTGTCCACCTTTCAGGTTTTGGACCATATGGGGCATAGGACAAGTGTTTGGAAATAACTAATTTTTTTTGATCACACATGGTTATTATTGTTCATTTCATTTGCTGGAAATTAGAACTGAATTTAGAAATAGAACAAATATTTGCGCTTAACAAATGAACTTAATTATGTAGGCTAATGGATGTCTTCATGAGTACAACAGTTTCCTTATCCACTCAAGAGAGAAAGAGAAAGTAAGAAGGCCGTTTGGAGGAGGCTTGTTCTTTATCCTCATGCTGCAGATGGTCTCTTTAACTTTTTTTCTCACTAGTGAAGCGTTCAGTTTTTCCACATACAAAGTCCGCCATGTAAATAGCAAATGCGCCATGGCTCGACGCAACTGACTCCTAAAAGGAATGGGAGATGACACTATGATTGAATTATTCTCAAAAAAATCAGCCATTGTAGGACTTATTTTTATGTTGTTTATCTTTTTTTCTTTGCATCCACTTTAGAAATTCATCCAAAACTACTATTATACGTGCGGTTTACTCATTCTCCCAAGTTTTTTTTCAGTTCTTCTTTAACTGAAAGAGTCTCGGTTTACCCTCTTAGTGAACACCAGTACACCATCTTGGTGTTTTATATTTTTAAACATCCTCTGCATTTCCACCTGCAGCACTGAGAATGATGATCATGTGCTGAAGGCTCTTCATCCTGTTCTTAAGGACTGATATTTTATTCCATCTCATTTTTTAAGCAAAGATGCTAATGCCGGATTGTGCACTATACTGCCATTACATATTACTGCTCTAGGCATTGTGCAGTATACTATTTTTAATTATTCTTGACTTGCTCTCAAACATACTCATGCCATTTGTCTATTATTTTTTTATGTGTGCATAATTTCCATTATACTTCAAGTATTGTCCAATTTTTCAATCAATTTTCAGTTCTGATCTCAAGCCTAAATAACCGAGAAAGCATCAATCTGAGGCCGCATTTTTATGATGTAATTATGTAGACTTCTTACAAAGTAATTTACAGTATTTTTTTCATTTTATGCAGATTTTGATACAAAATATTAAGCAATTTTCATAAACCATATCAAATACAAATTACAACATACTATTTTGTATTTAAAATTCATATTTAAGATACCCATGTTACATAAATTCTGCCCATCCCTACCTAAATTTGTATGTATGCTGGGCTACTAATTCTAGCAAATTGTATGTAAATGAAATGTTTGTATGTTTTCAAGCTTTAATTGTATGTAAGTTTTCAAGCTGTACAGTTAATAACGACTTAACCTGCTTAAGCTTTCACTTGCAGATGAGACAAGTTATCAATTCATGCTGTAGTGGTTCAATCTCTTTTCCTCTCCTCCCGTCTCTTTATACACATAACTGTCTTATTTATTTACACTTTTTTTTTCTTCGATTATTGTTCTCATTTTACTGTCTCCAAGAAGTTAAGCCCTAATTTCGGGCAGCCGTCTTCTGACTTAACCGTGCAGCTCTAGGGACAGAGCTGTCCAGAAAGAGGCTTGCTAATACCCAGAGTTGGACGAGGAGCCAGATGG
>CAIGQZ010032543.1:1069537-1097591 GCA_903798205.1 Danio tinwini
TATATATATATATATATATATATAAAAAATATTACTATATATATATAAAATAATAATAATTAAACCACCCAATAATATAATAATTAAACCACCCAAAATATATTTACAAATGTCTACAATAAATGCAAAATGAATTAAACAAACAAACCTGATAGAGGTAAGGAAAATAAGCGGTGCCAAATCAAAGAACATAACAAATTAAACAACCACTAACTAATCCCTCCCCCACCTCTAAATAACTAAAGGCAAATATGTAAACAGGAGAAAAAAAAACATCTTCTGCGTCACACGCCCCTTACTCAACTGCACTCACCTGAACAAACATACACAAAGTAGCACCCACTTCTGACCTAGTGTATTAACAGAGAATTAACTATGTGTGTGTAAAAATGTAAGTCACGTGACATACTTCACTTTCACTTCCCTTTTAGCAGATTTAAGCAAGTTTAGTAGGAACGTTCTGAACAGATGTACAACTTAAACTTTTAAAGCGAACTAGAGAACAGGACAGACACAAGTGTCACATAAACACACAGCAGCAAAAAGGAGACAAGGATCTGCCCCCTTAATCTGGTCCAAGTCGTCACTGGAGCGCTTAAATAACCACCATCCTCTTCTAATTGGTCCACTCGGGAAAACTCAATTGGTGAGCCAATAGGAAACCCTAGATTTCAGAAGAACAGCAAGCAGCAAATAAAAACAGAAAGGGGAGGAGGCAACAACACAGCAAAACCCCCAGGCATGTAACAATAAGACAAGACTTTGGTGTCTCCAGAAAGTGACGGTAAAGTTTGTAGCTCAAAATAACCATCAGATAATTTATTATGGCCTCCAGCATCTGCTGATTTTGGTGTCTGAGTACAGTGTAGCTGTTTTTGTAGCCTGTGGCTTTAAATCCAAATGAGCTGCTTCACCCCACCCACCGCTTCGATGTGCGTGTTTGCTTCTCACCATGCGTTACGTCAGATAAACAACAGTTAGTGATAGAGGCAGTCACAGATGAAGCTGAAATAAGGTCACTAGTCAAAAATACCATGTAAGTTTATTTCATTTATTTGTGGTGAAGTTTATTCAAGCCTAAGTCAGAATTATTAGCCCCCCTGATTTATTAGCCCCCCCTGTTTATTTTTTTCCCCAATTTCTGTTTTACTGAGAGCAGATTTTTTCAACACATTTCTAAACATAAGTTTTAAAAACTCATTTCTAATAACTGGTTTATTTTATCTTTGACATGATGATAGTAAATAATATTTAACTAGAATTTTTTTAAGATACTTCTATACACAACGCAACATTTAAAGGTTTAACTAGGTTAATTAGGTTAACTAGGCAGGTTAGGGTAATTAGGCAAGCTATTGTATAATAATGGTTTGTTCTGTAGACTATCGAAATATATAAAACTTAAAGGGGCTAATAATTATAATTAAAAATTAAAAATTTTTTTTATTTTAGCCGAAATAAAACAAATAAGACTTTCTCCAGAAGATAAAATATGATTAGACTTAATGTAAAAAATGTCCTTAAACATTTGTGCTCTGTTAAACATCATTTGGCAAATACTTAAAAAAGAAAAAAAAAATTCAAAGGAGGCTAATAATTCTGACTTCAACTGTACACCACATGCTTTTGGATTTGTGGGGGAAACTGGAGAACCCAGAGGAAGCCCACGCGAACACAGGGAGAATATGCAAACTCCACACAGAAATGCCAACTGACCCAGCCGAGGCTCTAACCAGTGACCTTCTTGCTGTGAGGTGAACGTGCTACCCATTGCGCCACCGTGCAGCCCCAAATTAAAAACCTAAAAACTGTAATTTATTATTATAATAAAATTATAATCCACACTGGAAGTCCATCTTGTGTGTGCCTGTGTGTTTTGAGGGAGCCTATATTAAATAATGAACATAACAAAAACTGCCTGCTGACGCACACAGTTAATGCTAATTAACAAAATAAAGTTAAATAATAAAAGCATTGTGTCAGAGAACCTTAAAACATGTTTAACTCAAGAGTGAAACATCAAACATAGCTTAAAGATTGTTTATAGTTGATCAAATGAATGCAAACAATTAAAAAATGCAACAAATATTTGCGCCCAAACTACAAAACAAAACAAAAAAATAATTGTATCAGTTTTGCTTAAGTTGCACACTAGTTTTATCATGAATAAATATCATTATAACCATATTGTATAAATATTATTGTAACTATATAGGCCTACACCATGCTCACGATCATCAAATACAAAATGGCATGTCACAGGCGATTGTCTTCTGACCGAGTGCACCTTAAAATACATTAATGACTCTCCTCATAGAGCTTGAGAAGCAGACGGTTCTTTAGGATCTATATAATTTGTCAAATAAAGAGTTGCAGGTTAAGGAAACAGGAGGAAGTTGCCGCAGGCCTTGGTGCAGATGAAAAGTACAAATAAAAAGTATTTATATAGACCACTGGCGGTTCTAGTTTAAATGGCACCCTGGGCGAACAACACCATATACAACTATATATATATAGACATAAAGCCCCCTAATAAAAGCATATTTATTTAATTATGTAAAAATAAAAATAATTATTTATAGAAATATTATATTAAAAAAATTAATTATTATTATTATTATTCATTAATTCATTTTTTTTCGGCTTAGTCCCTTTATGAATCTGAGGTTGCCACAGTAAAATGAACCGCCAACTTATTCAGCACATGTTTTTCGCAGTGGATGCCCTTTCAGCTGCAACCCATCTCTGTGAAACATCCATACACACTCATACACTACGGACAATTTTGCCTACCCAATTTACCTGTACCGCAGAGACATTCTTGCTGTGAGGCGACAGCACTACCTACTGCGCCACTGCATCGCCTATTATTATTATTATTATACAATTATAATTCTAAATGAATAACAGAAATCAATCCTAAATGTAACTGGAAAACAATGTAAAGACTCAACTGGAGTGATATCCTTAGATCACTTAAGAAATCTTTTGCATAAATATTAATTATGATAATTCTATAGAATACAACAAAAATATGTTTTATAGAATTATCTGTTGTCTTAGACCCGATTCATGGCAGAGAATTAATGTTATCAAGCCTTACGTCCTTTCTGCTTCATAGCCATGCTTAGTCAAAATAAGATCTATAGTTACATAAACTTTAGGTTTGTTGACTTGCAAAACTCGCTGCGTGCCGACACCTCTGCCTAAAAGGCTGTTACTCTAATTCCTCATATTTAATTGGTGTGAATACTAACCACCAGGAGCTGGAGGAGCACGTGTGAGGCGCACGGGAATGGTTTTCTGCACACATGCATGTTTGCTTTCACCAGCGTTGTTTCTGTTGCACATAGAGAGTAACAAACTTAAGCGTGCAAAAGATGTTAAATGTGAACTACCCATAGCGACTTTATTCTGGGATTACCTCTCCAAATGAATACTTATGCATAAATTAAATCATATCTCAAAGCTTTTACTGGGGCACACTTTTTTTACACCGTCTCCCTGTGCCGCCCCCAGCAAGATGCTGCCCTGGGTGATCGCCCATATTGCCCATGCCTAAATCCGCCACTGATATAGACAGATAAGTAACTAGATAGAATAGACAGGGATAAATTGATCTGTGTGCTGCAGACGCAAAAGGCTGCTTCTGCTTTTCATACTTGCACATGAAAAGGGCGTGACTAAACTATTTTGACAGAGCCCTAAATGGGAGTGTGTGATTGGGTGAGCCCAATGTCAATAAAGAAAAGAACCAATGGGCTGCAGATTATGTCATATGGGCCAGTCTGTCCAAAAAAAAAAAATCTTACTTTCAGAACGTCACAGATCACAGCATCGTCAATTAATTAAGCAGAAAAAAAATGATAGGCTACTAAGTGTTTTATGGGCAGATCAGGATAAAAAACATTCCTAAGCAAACAAACCTTATAATAAACTATAAAATGTATTTCAAATATTATGTTATTATTATTATTATTATTATTATTATTATTATTATTATTATTATTATTATTATTATTATTCATCTTACCATGCTCTTGTCTTTGTCTTGTCCCTGATTTGAAAATAGCTTGACCGTTCCCGGAAAAATTCAAAAACATCTTTAGACAAATAAGATGTCAATCAGCATCAGGAACTGCCAGCAGCAAATAAACTTTTGGGGTGGCACCCAGGGTGGCCAATCGAAACCCCGGACATCCCTCTGGCTCCGCCACTGCAGATAAACTGTACCTTTAAAAACTCATGCACAGAACAGCATGAGCATTTCTAGCAAATTAACAAATATAAATATTCCGCTCACTCCCCTATAACTCCCCTGGGGCTGCGATTGGCTCTAATGCTCTTGCGCTGTTCACCGATGAGTGACATTGATAAATGGCATCATCGATCACAGCTGATCCATGACAGACGCGGTGGAGAAAACTCGCTCTGCAGACATGCGCTCATGTCTGTATCCAGAAGTATCGCTGTAACAGTCGAGAG
Source organism: Danio tinwini (assembly GCA_903798205.1). Lineage (NCBI taxonomy): Eukaryota > Metazoa > Chordata > Actinopteri > Cypriniformes > Danionidae > Danio > Danio tinwini. The sequence goes on from CAIGQZ010032543.1 coordinate 1,074,023, forward strand.
GAGAGGAAAAGTCACGCCAGCAGGTCAGATAGGCCACAGTGAGAGAGAGAAATGGAGTTTACTTTCATTTTCTTAATCGCAGTGAAATAGGGGCTTTTGCTGTAAGTGTCAGTGCAAGATTGTCCAGCAAACACATACGCAGTGAAATTGTGCACAGTTTCTTCGTTTTTAAGTAGTTGGAGTGTTGTAAATACTTGCGCTCGCCTCCCTTGCCATATTAAGCTACGGCGACATAGCACATATGAGATAAATGATGTCAGTACATAATAACCAGTTATAATTATTACTGAACCAATGCCGAATTGTCTGCATCTGCATCGCGGTGCACTGAAGAAACAATTAATTTTGACACCCTACTAAATACGTCCCAGGAGGTTTGTTTTTTTGCAGTTTTTGTTTTCGCGAATCCACCAGAGGCTGCTGTGTAGGCTTTTTAAGGTCTCAAATTTCTCATGTCTGCCCGTCTTTAGTAAGTCCACTAGAGGCCACTGTCAACCGACTGACTGACTGACCCACTCTTCTCCTTCCCTAAACCCAACTGATAGTGGTTTCTAATGCACCGATTGACCTGCCCACTTCCAATTTCCACTTCTCTAAACCTAACCTAAAAAAAAAAAAGCTTTTGCAGCAATATGATTTTCACCACATTTTCAGATTTTACCACATTCTCACCCTATTATTTAACTGTTTATTATATATTTTTTGACTTTTGTTTTTGTCTTACCTGATTTATGGAATCATTTTTTGCCGGACTTGAACACCATCGTCACAGTCAACTCTGCTTCACATCACAAGTTGTCCAACGTACACAGTAAGCCACTGGACAAACTGGTGAGAGCGGAAAATATATCCATACGGAGGTAAGTGGTAAGCTGATAAGTGCAAAAAGGAACGATGTCATACCTCCCCGTAGCTTTCATTTTAGATGAATATCAGCCATATGTACCTCTGGCTACATAATTTGCAATCTCTAGGAATGTATATAGGGGTACATTTTCAGAACGTGCCTATGTTGCTTTTTTCATATGTTTTGGGACTGTCAATCCAGTCTCTGGAAACATGTAGCTCAAGTGCTTATAGACATATCACACTGTTTTAGTTTAAACTTAATATTTGTCTTATGCTGTTACATGATGATTCTTCTTATACTGTAAGTTTACATTGGTTCGGAGAAGACTGTTAATGCCTGGCTTCACTGCTGCTAAAGAACTACTTTACAGCTGACATGGTTTACTCCTGACATGGATCTTAAAAGATTCTGACTGCTCTGTTTTCATAACATTGTTTAGAATGCAGCACTGCAAGGATTGCTGGGACTCGAATGTATCATTCTATCTTATAATTCGCTGCCATTGATCAACTTATGTTATGTTTCTTTTCAACTCTCAGTATTATTTACAGTTTGTATTTTTCCATTCAAGTATTTGTTCTGTCATCCTTGCTTTTATTTTAAAATGAAATTGAAATTCTAAATGTCTGCCTGAACTCATTCCCTCTGGACTCATTTTGTGCTTTCGCTGTTTAGTTTCTTATTTCATTTTATTTTATTTTGCACTACACTCTCAGAAATAAAGATACGCGTGTTGTCACTGGGGTGGTACCTTTTCAAAAGGTACAAATTTGTACCTTAAAGGTCTATATTAATACCTCAAGGGTACATTTGTAGGTACTAATATGTACACTTGAGGTACCAATATGGACCCTTTAGGTACAAATGTGTAGCTTTTGAAAAGGTACCACCCCAGTGACAGCTTGCGTACCATTATTTCTGAAAGTGTATGATGGAGAAGGGTAAAAAAAGGAGGTCAGAGTCAGCTCCCAATGGGCAGGTCAGTTCCAAGTGGGTGGGACTTGAGCTCCAAGTGGGCTGTAGAACCTCAGTTGTTATTGATTTATTTGTCTCCTAGATGACATGGAGTCCAAACTGTTTGTTATGTTGTACTAACATCTACACCTAACACAACCCTAAACCCATCCTCACTGTAACCAGTTGTGTTTTAGTAACGTCTACACCTATCACAACCCTAAACCCAGCTTACTTGTTGTGTAAGTCCCTCAAACTTGGAGGTCACCCAACCTACTTGCTGCATAACTCCCTCCCAGTTGAAGCTCTCCAGGCTGTATACCTACTTGCTATGATGGGGTTCAGAGTTCCAGCAAGGCCTTCCTGTCTAAATGCCCTATAATCTTCACCCTCCAGCCCTGTCCATCACACTCCTAAATATAAATTTCTACTGTATATGTCTCTGCAATAGTCAGTATGACATGGCATTTTTACATTTATGCACAGCACAACAGCACACCATGAATCATTCATTTTCACTCTTATTTATTATTTTATTGATAAAACCAGTAAGCATCTCAATCTTACCCAGCACAGTTAATTTTGGGTTCATGTTTACTAGCCAATACACACAATTTAACTTATTTCAGTGATCCATCAGATAATTTGGGTCAATTACTACAATTTACTGCAGAACTAAACTTTCCTGTAGTGTGAAATGACACAGTAATAGAAAACTGAAGAGTTATTATCTTTTTAATCTGAATAAAGTTTTAGACTTCTCTTGGTGCTCACAATGAATCCGCTTCTCCATTCAGAGAAGCTGTTACACCCCATTTTTTAGCAGTAAATTGTTGACTAAAATTAACTTAAGGTTAAACTTAATCAAATATAAGATCAAGGACACAAAAATATAACAATGCATGAGTTGAATGCATTCATGAGACATGTGAACTAGCACAACACTTCTAACATGTTTACAGTTCCAGGAGAAGATTAACAGACCATTCTCCTGATTGGGATGATTGTGGGGTCCATCTCCTGGTGAAATTCTTCTCCTGGAACACTAAAATGAGGGGTCATATAGGTGGGGCTTCTAAGGAGTCTCACACTCTGACATTCTAACCCTCTCTGCTTTCTTCCCTCTCTCCCTCAATCACACTTGGTCTTTGAATTTGTTACTAGCCTACCCCCCATCAAAAAGAAATAACGTGACCTTGATGGTGGTGGATTGGTTATCTAAGGCTGGCCATTTTATCCTCTTACCCAAGCTCTCTTCCACCATGAATCAGATGTTAAAAGACCACAGTCTACTGATCCATGGTCTTCATCATGGCCTATATGAGTCTGTTACATTTTCACTATTAGACCAATGAGCAAAGCAAATAAGTCAACCAGGATCTTAAATGAGCTTTCTGCCATTGTGTGTCATAAAATCTGAGTTCCTGGCTGTGGTTCCATCTGCTTGGGGCTTTTTTCATCAGTGTCGCTGCACTTGGAGGAGGATTGAGAAGGAATTGGCCTGGGCTTCCAGATGCACCCAGGCCCTGGTGGATCATCCCTGGACCCTGACTATGCTTGTGATCAAAAAATATGACTGTCTACTAATGAATTTTCTCTCCAGGTCCTTGGGCTGGCACCCATTTTCATTGGATCCATTGAGTCCAATGGTAGTACATTACTTCCACACACTCTTGGTTGGGTTCACACTGTCGTACATGTGCCAAGGGCCTATGTTTGGGTCCTAACTTTTGTTTCCCCTATCCTTCCTACCCTAGTCTAGTGGGCATGCTGCTTTGATATCTTAGAGCACATGTCCTTGTTTTGTTGTCATATTATTTAGTCTCCTTGACAGGTACATTAACTTAGGTTCAAGAATTTTTTTGTTAACGAAGTGTAATTTTTTATGTTCAGTCTTGAGGCATGCTGTCATCTTTCTTAGGGATCTCTATTTATCCTGTTTCCTTTCCGTGCTAGAGTATCTTAATTCTATTTTGATTTTAAAATGTTTACAGTACAATCAGAAGATACAATCAAAGTTATTTCCATATTCTAATGTTTTAAAGCAGTTAAGTTGTTGTAAACATCAATTGTGACAATCCAGATTTGAGGACATCTTCAAGGAATGTCAGAAATCTGCAATTTGTGTGTTCCAGATTCCGTATTCAGATTTCCTCGTTTTAAAGCTCAGGTGATCCATGTCTGCTTGTTCTATGCATCAAGACCTGCAGGAAGATCCCTATTCTCTCTACTACTGCATCATCAACAGCATAAGTGTAAACATATCAATCTCCAAACCTCTTCCAGAGACCTTGGCATAGTGTATTTCAGTATTTGAAAGTCTGCGACACGAAGTAACGTTTGAGAGTTTTGGAAGCAGGCCCATATGTGGGAAGCCATAATACAGGTTTAAAACATCAGCTTTAACTGAAGAAGCGTATGCACATGGAATAGATAGACATGATGCAATGGGGGCGGCAGTAAAGGGTTGTAAATATATCCTCTTTCCAGGCTTCCATTGTTGCTCCAGTGGAGCAAACCAGCAGTTATCGGAAAGGCAAGGTGAGAGATCTTCAGAATAAATGTATCCAGCAAACACTCTTTGTCATGCCATTAATATTGGCAGTTGAGTAAATGACAGCAAAACTGTGCCAGAAGCTCGTGCGACAGATTAAATTTCCTCAGCTGACATAGGAAATACAGCCTCTGCTGGGCCTTTTTCACAGTAGTCAAAGAGAGTGTCCCACTTCAGATCCTGAGAGATGGTGGTGCTCAGGAACCTGAATGACTCCACTGCTGCAACAGTGTTGTCCATGATGTTGAGTTGAGGGGGGGGGTGGTCTCCAGAAGTAGAAGTCCACAACTATCTCCACTGTTCTGAACTTGTTCAGCTCCAGATTGTTAAGACTTCTCCAGACAGCAAGGTGCTCAACCCCCTGTCTCTGTGTCTGTTCCCGAACCCAAACTCAGTCCAGTAATCCCTCCAGCCCTTAAACCAATTCATGTTGGCCCTGAGTCCATCATGGCATCAGATTCAGCCCCAGAGGGTGAACCAGATTCAGTTCCTGAGTCAGTTCATGCAGCCCCAGAGGGCGATTCAACCTCTCAGTTTTCTCCTGTGGAAACTCCCTGTGTGAAGAGACCACCAGCTTGACTCCCCAGTGTATACTCAGGTTTCAATCCCCACTATTACCCTGGACTGAAGAACTTTAAACATTTCAGCTGTGAATTGTTGGTTCTGAGCGAAGAAGAGAGTGGGACAGATCCACCTCCAATGTGCAGTCAGAAGAAACAAGTGATTTGTAGATTCCCAAAGATGTGAAGCTCTCAAATACTTGGTGGTAAAGTCTGGCTTTCCACTACGAGTCTGCATCTCCACCTTCCATGCTGAAAGCCGAGTCCTTTCTCAAAACAGTGGCAGATCAATGATGTTACTCAGCAGCTTCACCTCCTCCTTCTCCAGGTACAGAATTTATCCCAGCTATTATATCACTACTCAGATCCTTTTCTCCACCTGCCACAGGTTTTGCAGGGCCAGAGTGAAATTTCCTCCTCCATAAGTGCTGTGTAAAATTCTTTGTGTACCAAGTCAAGGAGATCCTGTATTTGTGGTGCTGGGGCACATGTCTGGAATATTGGATCAACTGGAAGGGGTATGGCTCAGAAAAAAGATCATGGGTTCCAAGAGAGTATGTGCTATACTCTACCCTCTTGAGCAACTTCTATTGAGCTTTCCTGCTTCCATTGACTGTCTTACCTCTTGTGGTCAAAGTCACCCAATGCATTATTTTACTGTGTCAGGAGCAGCACCTAGAGGAGGGGATAATGTCAGGCAGTCACCACAATCACCTCCCTCTCCTGGTTCCTGATTCAACTGTTCACAGTCCCCTAGAGGTTGCCTGATGATCCAACCATTCACCAGCATCTGTGCACTCCCTCACCAGTCCCATTTGTAAACAGTTCATATTCATGAACTTACCTGGCTCACTCTTTGCTTACCATGTCATCTCATGGTCACAGCATCTCTTTATCACGGTTTTCTGTATATCATCGACTCTGATCATTACACTCCCAAGGACTCCCAGATAAGTATCCATTCCAATAGCCATCTTGATCTGTACTCCTGTTACTCACTGTATGTCAATATACAAACTCGATTCTGGCTAAAATAAGAATCGTAATTTTTTTGCTTAAAATCAAGATTACGATTTTCTCACGATTCTCTAGATGTACAATAAGGTTAATATGAGTTGGCTATTATTATTGTTATTTCTCAAAAATATGGTAAAACCATTATAATAATAATATGTGTAGCTGTTGGTTAAAATGCTAATTTTTGAATAGACTTTGAATGACTTGAACAGACTTTAAATACGTCCTGGTCATTAATGCACAGTAAAGTGACGACATCAGAATACAACTATTCATAATTCTGATGTTGAATTATTATGTTTGAGACCTACAGTATGCTTGCAATCTCTTACGCTCTCAAACGCTCTTACATTATATTAAACATCATATAGGCTACAGTAGTTGTACTGACACTTCATAAACAGTTATTTTTATGCACAACTCTCTGTTCGCTATGAAAGAAAAACATTAAATGCTTGTTGTAATCATAACTGTTAAATGCGATATGATTATTTAAATGATGCGCATGCTTTCGGTTTCATTTTCACTGCTAAGTGCTGTTCATACTTCCTGCGCGGCTCCCAAATGATCACTCTGTGCCACAAACTGAATATTATTTACAACTTTATTACCTGTTATTCACAGCCTATGCAAGTTCTGTCTACTAAAGTAGACACGTGTGCGTCTATCATTAAGTAGGGCGCACGCCCGCCCTCTCTGTGGTAACAGCTCACGGTCAGCAGCTCACGTCACGTGTGATTTCGAGACAGCGAATACATCATTACATAAAGACAGAAATTACATTTTTGGGTGAATTATACCTAATAAATAAAGTATGTGACCCTTTCAACATCACTAGGAGGTTGCTGAGCAACGTATGTAAAACAATGTGAAGACTCGTGCGGCCGCCTTTGCTTCTCTCCTGAACTTTGAAAATATTATTGGCAGAGTCGTAGAAATGCTGGATTAATATCGTCTAGGGGGTCGAATCAAGATCGCAATCTTTTTTTTCGATTAATCATGCAGCTCTAATACAAACCTGGTTTGCACTTACTTCTGTCTTGTCCCAGTCTGTGCGTGACAAAATGTAGTAAACTGGAAGTTCCCATGGAGGCAGCTCCATAGCATTCCCTGAATGCCAAAATGTCATTCAATTTTCAAAAAAGTACGTGGGCTAATAATTTCATCATACAGTAAGTACTATAGTTCAAACCAAATTATTCTTATTTGTATAGTGTTTTTTACAGTGGTTTCAGCACAGCTTTGTAGAAAATCCATGTGTAAATTACACAATGCCATTTGTTTACAATGAACAGAATTGTCCATTAAATCTGTCAATGAATCTCTTTGAACCACATTTAGCAGTCATGGGTAACTGTGTCAAGGAAAGGACTCTATGATATCTCAAGTAATGTGTTCAGTTGTTTACTTGAGAGAGAGCTAAATAACCTTACCTCAGTGTAATGTCATATAAGAGTGACAAAAAAATATATAGAAAAAAGAAGACCATCCTTAAGTTATGCCTCTTGACTTGTTTAAATGTGGACATTTCTACTTTATTATTGATATCACACACTCATACACTACACCCAGTTTAGTTGTATTTAATTCACCTATGACAGCACGGTGGCTCAGTTGTTAGCACTGTCACCTCACAGCAAGCACTGGTTCGAGCGCTGACTGGGTCAGTCTGTTCTCATGTTGACGTGGGTTTTCTCCGAGTGCTTCAGTTTGCCCCACAGTCCAAAAACATGCGCTATATGTGAATTGAATTAGCTAAATTGGCCGTAGTGTATGTGTGTGAATGCGAGAGAGTATGGGTGTTTTCCCATTGGCTGGAAGGACATCTACTGCATAAACATATGCTGGATAACCACTCCAATGTGGTGACCCCTGATAAATAAAGGGAAAATGAATGAATGAATTCACCTATACCGCATGTCTTTTACTGTGGAGGAAACCAGAGGACCTGGAGTTAACCCACATGAACATAGGGTAGAACATGCAAAACCGACTAAACAGAAATGCTACTTGGCCCAGCCGGTACATGAACCAGCAACCCTCTTTCTATGAAGTGACAGTGCTAACCACTGAGCCATGAAACAGAAAGCAAATCAAGAAATGTGTGAATTTAATAGGAAATTTTATGGAAAATGTAAAAAGTTGTGAACAGTGTACAAAGTTTCAGTTCCCATTTAAAAATGGCTCATTTAAATTCTGCCGAAGGCATTTAGAATATGTGTGCTACCCAAATAATGACTAAAAGTAAGTATTTGAGTATGGGTTTCTCAAGCCATGTGGCACATTAGACCAGAGGCTCATTTCCTGTTTCCAAAATGCATCACAAACTGCTTGACAAACTGTTCTACAATGATAATTGGTGATGAAAATAAATGATGTTCAATAAGATGCACTTGTGTTTACTAACTGTTTATTCAGTTTAACATGATTTTTGAACTGTAGGCCTACATAGGCTCGAAACAGTGATTTTTGATGACCTTAATCCGACCAAAGTCATATTTGAACTAAACAGAAGTGGAAGTAAGACGTGGAGTATGCTTATATTAGTGGCATTATTGAAGTAAACACCGCAATCAAACTATTACCATCATGTAGGACTTTTTGCCATTTTTTTCGACAAGATCCACACACGCGGCTGTCAGTAAAGGACCGCACGCACGCACACACACACAAACACACACACACACATACACACAAACACATTGCAAAATGCTGAAGTTTTTTCTTTCCATTTGGCGTGCGTTATTACATTTCATAACACTCTCACCAGTCCTTACTCCCTATTTGCGTCTAATACCCCAGTTTGTCACAGGGGCTTGAATGAAATGTTCATGAGTGAAAGTGAAACTGCCGAACTGCAGTTAAAGTCACCCAAAATGACAGGAAACTCTTACATAAAAAAGCATTTCACAAACATCCTAATTATATTATTGTCTATTAGGGCAAATAACTAGATTACAGATGTCCATGTAAACGTAATCCGTTGTGTCTTCGAAGTAAGTGAAAGATCTAGAAGGGCATCCTGCTGATTTGATTCACCTGTCAGGTATACATTCGTGCTAAAATATCAAGGTGAAGTCATCATAGCTTGGGTAGAATAGACCCAGCTCCCAACCCAACTTTGAGAATAGTTTAACGGTGATATTTTTTTAATCGCCTGTTAAGAGTCTCGCATTAACGATATATATGTAACGGAGGGGGAAAATAAGAGTCTGAGGAAGGATCCAATATGCAAGTAAATAGTTTATTGACGCAGTCAAAATAAACTATAAGAAGACAGAAGGGTCACAATAACTGAAGTGGGAGGACGGGAAACAGACAGGCGAAACGGGGTCCAGTAGAAACAGTCACTCCTCACAGTCCTGAGTGCAGACAAAGACACATGAACGATCACAACGAACTGACAAGGAAACATGGGAGCGTAACCCACATATAGCCACCAAAATGAGTCTCAGCTGTCTATCTAATCAAGGCAGCTGAGTACCACAACCACATGATAAACCATAACAACAACACGTGGACGACCAAAACAAAACAAACCCACGTGACCAAAACAGACTATCCGGAAGCGCACAAACCTGCAACCGTGACAATATATATATATATATATATATATATATATATATATATATATTCACACAAAGGCATTTTATTTTAAAACATGTTTTAAATATGTGGTTTGCATATATTGCCATATATCAGCTTTTTTATGAGTGGGATTTTTATCTTTAGAGCTGAAATCTCAGACAAATGAAAATTCACCTAAAATATTAACTCATGCTAGATTTTAAAGGGACATGTCTACTATTTGAAAGAATATCCTTTACAAATGCAAAACAAAATGCAAAAATATTTGGATTAGATTCGAAGTTATCGGAAAAAGAAGTTAAATGTAACAAATGAGTACCTTTCATTTCTGTAAATTGAAAATATGAGCCTAATTAAAATGAATTAAATCATAGCAAATCATTTGAATATCATAAACCTGTTACCTACCAATATTATAATTGAATAGATATATAATTAGATGCTATTATTACCCATGCATGGAGTAAATAAGTCTGAATGCACAGGCTCTGAAAGAATGTTAGAATGATTCATGTATTCAAGGAAAACACAGGGATATTGCTGGAAAGGATAATGGAAAATAACACATGTAATAGAAATGAACATAACATCTGAACTATTGTACGTAGGAATTAGCCAATTATCACACGTTATATATACTCTAGTGAATACATCTCCATTAGATCATGTTCATTTGAGGTAAATGATGACTTATTCCTTTATAGCGGCACTTTATTTGAAAAACAGAAAATAAAATATGTTACTTGTTTCTTTGGTCACGACAAGATGTGGGCATTACAGATTACTGTAAGCAGAGAATCTCTTTGAATTGAAGCATATCCAATTGAATTATTACATTTAAAAGCAGACATTTGAAACTTTGTAATATCTATAGATATCTACTATTTCCGACAATACATTTTGATTGACCGCTTTTTAAAAGCCCAAACCCGTTTATAGCCCGACATTATTCAAATGTGCACATGCACACAGTTCTTTTGCCTTTTTTCAAGATTGAGTCGTTGTATTTTTACATAATTTATTCATAACAAACGTAGGCTATAGGCCACTTAAAAGTTGGAACAAAGAAATAAAATAAGTCCTCTGTAACATCATAACATCTCAGCACTCTAGGTCTAGGTACATACACTTATCCTTTAAATTGGCCAACACACTAATAAAAATAAGTCTTTCCTAACAAATTAAATTAAAATAAATTCTAAATTATAACAATATTATAATAGCCTATATACTCTGACTATATTATACATTTATGATTTAATTAATATTTAGTTATAATTTGAAAATCCTTTACTCACCAAAATTAGGCTACGTGGTTTTGTGGAGGAACATTATTGAATCCAGCGCAGTCCTGCACTCACTGATGGTGCGTCCAGCAGCACTGAACACCCTTTCACTGCTGCGCTGCTGCTTCAGGCTTGGATGCAAAGTACTGATCTGGCTAATTTTGCAAGTTTTGGGTAGAGGATTGTTTGTTTATCTTTCACCAGCCAACAACATCTATTTCATTTTCCATGACAGCGGTTTCAATGTAGCGAGTAACCTCGTCATTTCTCTGTCAGTTTGCAGTACATGCTGTACGTTTCTGTTTAGCTCTCTACCGTAATACGCAGTGTATGAGTGACTGCCGAAATACCTTGGCGGCTACAATGACTAGTTGTTTTTGAACTGGTGGCTGGCGTGACAGCAGTCAAAAACTGACCACAGTCAAAAACTCACTCTTTATGACTTCTCCGTCATCATTTGTTTTACCTTTGCAGGGATGGATTTTAATGTTGTAACAAACGATTTGATTACTTTCTTGTGCTAATCGAAATGCATCACATAAATGTTTACTTACTGCGCAAGCCCACGAGAGCCAGGCCCAACCCCGTTTAAAAAATGATAGACCCGTCAGGTCCCATCAGGTTCGGGCAAAGATCTTCAGCTCTTCCTTACACTGGCTGTCTGTTAAGTTCCTTACTGATTATAGAACATTGCTTTTTACCTTTAACACTTTAAATAATCTAGCTCCTGTTTATATAACCAACCTTCTTTAAGATCTCAAAACTCAGGGCTTCTGGTAGTACCCAAAATAGCAAAATCTACTAAAGGAGGTCGAGCCTTCTCATTTAGGCCTCCTAAATTTTATTTTTGCTTTATTTTCGCATTGACATTTAATATATTTTGTTCGAATACACCATAAACAGCAGCTACGCTAATTAGATCTCTAATTCCACTTGGGGATGTCTGATGTCTGTATATAAGAACTTAAATTCGATTGTAACTGTAACTTAATTTGATTGTAATGCAATAATGTGCACCTTTTGTAAAGCTGCTTTGAAACAATAATTATTGTAAAAAGTTCTATACAAATAAATCTGAATTAAATTGAATCTTGTTTTGTTGTAATTATACGAGTTCACTAATAAAAATAGACCCTTTACAGTTTTAAATGACTTTAAAGTTAGTTTGGTGTTATAACCAAACATCTCTGAGTATTTTAACACTTACATAAAGTCAATGGACGTAATGGCTGTAACCAGGGGCGTCGCTAGACCCAATTTACTGGGGTACGTGCCCCAGTAAAAATCGCCAGTGCCCCAGTAAACGTGTTGAGTTATGATTTACTTCATATGCAAGTGTATTTATTAAGAGGGGTAATCCCGGAATAAAGGCATTATTCTCTATGTGCAACCGAACAAACACTGGTAAAAGCAGTGTAGTTTAATCAAAAAGCAAACTGACGAATCTCTGCATGTGCGCAGAAAACCACACCCGCGTGCTTCACACACGCTCCTGCTGGACCTGGACGCGCTGCTATTCTCCCGGTGTGAGTCCTGGTTGTTAACATGCATGCCGAAAAAAATACCCACTGCTCACTCGCCGCTCATGCGTTGACATTAACAGTCTTTTATTTGGAGGTGACGGCACGCAGTGAGTTTTGCAAGTCGACAAAACTAAAGTTTAAACAATAAAATGGTGATCATACTAAGCATGCCTGATAGATTTTTTTGTATAAAGCACAAAGGAGGGATGCAGTTAGAGAGATAAAACTTAATAAATTGTGATCGTGATTTTCTAAAGTATTACATCGCTTTGTAAATGTTTATTATTACCATTTGATGAGTCTCTCCATTCAGATTGATAGAGTGCTTGGACAAGGATGCCGCTTGCGTGATGTCACACTTAACAAGCGGATTCTCTGCCATGTGTCAAGTCTAAGACAACAGATAATTAAACACATTTTTTTGTATTAGAAAATTGCCAATAGAATTTCATTCAAATTAAATTATTATTCATGCAAAAGATTTTTTAAATGATCTTAGCATTTCACTCCAGTAGTGCCTTTACATTATTTTCCAGTTACATATTAATTTAATTTAGAATAGTAATTGTATAATAGCAATAATGTTTATATATATATATGTCTAGCAACGCCCCTGGGTGTAACAACTGAGTATGACAGGAATTCCTGATCCAAGTCAACCCATTATGTATTTTTCAGTGACAGAGATGTGGACTCTATCAAATTCATACCATCTCTATCTACTCAAGTAATTAAGTCAAAGTACGGTCACACTTTATTTTGATGGTCCGTTTGTTGAATTGAAGTTAAATCTACATGCTAACTAATTCTCGTTAGATTATAAGTAGACTGTTAGGGTGGGGTTAGGGTTAGTGTAAGTTGACATGTACTTGCAAAGTTTCTTAGAGTCAGTTAAATGTCTGTTGAAGGAGCATATAAACAGATATTAAGCAGACAGACTACTAATACTCAAATGGACCATCAAAATAAAGTGTTACCCAAAGTAAATAAAGTTTTATTATATACATTGGAAAATACAAGAATTACTTCAAGATTCCATATTGACAGATACTCAATATTGGGATGTGCTGGAGCAGAAGATTTGCATCATGGATCACGCTGATTGTATCATGTCAATATTGGACAAAATCCATCAGGAATATTCCCAGCATCTTATTGAATCTGCAACATAGTCTCATTCTGCAAACATAGCCCTATATACATTTCTGGAGATTGCAAATTATGTGGCCAGAGCTACATATGGCTGCATTTCGTTTTTAAAACTACTTTGATGATGCAATTACTTTTCACAGTTACCAGCTGATCGCTTACCTCCATATGGATGGCTTTCACGCTGTTACCAGTTTGTCCAATGGCTTGTCGCGTACATTGGAGGATTTGCGACACAGAAAGGAGTTGACTGTGATGACAGGGTTCCATTCCAGTAAAGAACGGTTCAGGAAAGCAGGTAAAACAATAAAAATAAAACAAACAAGTAAATAACAGGCTGAGAATGTGATAAAATCTGAAAATGTGGAAATAATCAGGCTGCCGCGAGTGATTTTTAAAACAATGTCGGTTGGGTGTATAAGAGTGGTTTTGGCGCTGGTCAATCGGTGCTTTTTAAAACACTATCAGTTGGGTTTAACAAAGGGGGTGGTTGGGGGATCGGTCGATTGGTTAGTCAGTCAGTCGACAGCAGCCTCTAGTGGATTTACGTGAGAACAGCAGGCATGAATTGCGCTGGCAAGAGAAATTTGAGATCTCAAGAAGCGTACACATCTGCCTCTGGCGGAGAAAACAAAAACTGCAAAAAAACATAGCTCCTGGGACTTATTTGGCGCTCTCCAGAAATGTTTATAGGGGTACATAATCAGAATGAGCCTGGGTTGCAATCTATGCTAGCAAAAATTAAAGTGGCCATCTCATCGGACAACTGAACTCCATTTTCTACATAAGGTCTATCTTAAGGTGCCTGTTGCATCTTTTAATTATAATAGTAGAAGAAAATGTGTGTGTGTGGGGGGGGGGGCAACAGAGTGGCTCAGTGGTTAGTGCTGTCGCCTCACAGCAAAAAGGTTGCTGGTTCAAGTAGGTCAGTTGGCATTTCTGTGGAGTTTGCATGTTCTTTCTTTGTTGGCATGGGTTTCCTCTGGGTGCTCTGGTTTCCTCTACAGTCCAAAGACATGCGCTATAGGTAAACGGAATAAAGTAAATTGGCCGTAACGTTTGTGTGTGAATGAGTGCCTATGGATCTTTCCCAGTACTGGGTTGCAGCTAGAAGGGTATCCACTGTGTAAAACATACGCGGTTCATTCCGATGTGGAGACCCCTGATGAATAAATGGACTAAGCCTAAAGAAATTGAATGAACGAATGAAAGAAAATGTGTTGGTTATTGGTTTTAATTGACATTGTACCTGCATGAATTCTGCATGTATTTATATGTACAGTATGTCCTACAGATTGTGGTAAAAAAAAAAAATTGGTCTACATTTAACATTCTGGAATAAATCTAGTAAACAAGCTGTTGGACTGAGAGGTGTTACTATGGAATTTGTAGAGAGAACTGCAGAACTGCACGTTGGTTCAATAGTTGTTTGTGTGTATGATGTGCAGTTTCAAGTTGATTTTACAAACAGTAGCAAAGCCAAACAAAGAATTAGATTCAGCGCTGAAGAGGAAGCATGAAAGGTCACCAAATGTCAGGAAGAGGCTTAAATTCTCCATTCCATCAAAAGGAAAAAAGTCTGAACATTTAAGTCTCTCAGTGGCTTAATTTAATCAGAGGTCATCAGGGTATGAAATGTATGCTGTGTATGCAAGAGGGACTCATTTCAATAAAGCAGCTCCAGCCTAACAAGATGAAAAAAAAAAAAAAGATGAATTAGTCCATTTTAATGTGGCTCCTTTTCTCTCTGCCAGGGTGTATCAAGGCTACGCTTTACATCGCATTCTAATTTATTTTCACATTATAAAATATTGGCATCAGAAGGCAGAAATAATGGAGAGGAGCAGGAAGCTGTTTTTTTTTTCTTTCTGTCTCTATCTTTTCTCTCATCCAATCGTTCGCTTAGTGCTTAGACGGGAGACAGAGTTCACGGCCACAAGCTGAGGACATTGAGCGGGGTGACAGAGAGACGATTCAGTGTGTGAGGAGAGCTCTGATCAAGCATTCAGATTAAAGTATTCTCTGCTGCCCGAGGACAGCTCTCGATGCAGAGCCCCTCGTGAACAATCTCTATGTGTGTGTGTGTGTGTGTGGCGGGAATAGCTCCCTCCATCTTTGAGGTCACTGGCATCCATCTTTGGCATCAATTAAACGGTTTTCATTTAGCCATTTCAAACAAGAATACAGTAAAAAGTACACTATATGTTAGGGGTGGAATGATTCACTCATTTCCATAATGTATCAATTACAAATCCTGCCCATGCATAGAGTACATCTGGGAAGCATTCAGAGGACTTTGCTTTCTACATACTTTGTTACAGGCTTATTACAAAAAGTATTCAATTCTTAATTGTTCTCGAAAATCGACAAACAATACTCTATAATGACAACGTGAAAGAAGTGTTTTTAAAATCTTTGCCAATTTATAGGAAAAAAGAAAATAATAATAATCATGTCTATGTAATCATTCACAGCCTTTGCATTGACACTCACATTGATCTCAGATTCACCTGTTTCCACTGATCATCATTGAGATGTTTCTACGACTTGATTGGAGTCCATTTACCTATGGTAAATACAGTTGAAGAAATAGCCTGTAGACCTCTGAAGAGTATAAACATATTTCCACACATAATATGTGTTTGTGTGTGTATGAAAACATTAGGTAAATAGATTCATTCTGTGCCTGCAAGAGGCACTACTGGGGCTGCAGAAGTGGTTTCCCAGCAACAGTTGTAAACAAAGCTGCCTTGAAGTTACAAGGCTCAAAATTAACCTTTTTTCTTGGTAGCACTAGTGACCAAGTGACCACCGGTGATTTCAAAAATGTAGACGCACCAGACAAAATCTAGTCGCACCCACTAAAAAAATTATGAGCACCGTTACTAACGCTACACGTTTTATATTAACAGATTCTATTATATATTAACATATATTAATCACAACTAACAAATAAACAAAAATCTGCATGCACTCACCGGCCCTGCACGCACTGCTTGACATGAATGAGATTAACTGAATTAACAATAACTGTGCTGTTCTCACGGGAGCTGTCTGATATCCCTGCTGAAAAATCCAGCTTAAACCAGCCTAAGCTGGTTGGCTGGTTTTAGCTGGTCAACCAGCCTAGTTTTAGAGAGGTTTTGGCCATTTCCAGGCTGGTTTCCAGCCATTTCCAGCCTGGCTGGGAGGCTGGAAGTTGACCAGCAAAAACTAGCATGACCAGCAAAAACCTGATCAAAAAAAGGCTGGTCAAGCTGGTCATTTTACAGATTGACTAGCTAAAACCAGGCTGGAAATGACTGGAAACCAGCCTGGAAATGGCCAAAACCCCTTTTAAAACCAGGCTGTTCGACCAGCTAAAACCAGCAGGTATTGCACAGATGATATTGACATATTACTTATTATTTGCATACATCATCTTAATAACAAGTTCCCCACATTCGTCAAAAGTTTCGTAAAAAGATTCAGTCATGTTCATGTTGTGAAACACTATCAAAATGTCCACTGTTGATTTCATTAAACTGCTGTTTTCAAAAGCGATTTTAACAATCAGCTATGCAGAGGCTATCATTAATCAGAAATTTCATGTACATAGATTTAAGTTAGGAAATGAAGTCTTGAACTTACAAACAATCGGCAAGTATCGGAGAACAGATGTAACACATTGATTAAATTTAGTTTTCAGTCACGTTGAAAGTAACATTCAACTCGTTTAGCTTTGCCTTCATTCATTTTTGATCTCAGTCGTGACAAAGCACCAGTCTTCAACACATGATTTATTACAACTCGTTTTCAAACATAATAGTTTAACTAACTAAATTCTTATAACTACTTTTTATCTTTCTCATGGTGACAGCATAATATTTTACTAGTTATTTTGCAAGATGTATTCAGACAAAGTCCCTTTAAGTATTCTATAGTCTTTGATTCAGATTAAAGTGTAATTTAAAGACTTGTTAACTAGGAAATTTGGAATGATTAGTCAAGTTATTGTATAACTAGTTTGTTGTGTAGACAACCAAAAAATATTTTAAATAACAGTAAATAATTATTGAGGAGGCTAATAATACTGACCTTAAAACAGTAAAAAAATAAAATAAAACTGCTTTTATTCAAGGAATAAACTGTAAGAAATAAGACTTATTATGACTCCAGAAGAATTATTTGTGTTTTATAGGAAATACTGTGAAAATCTCCTTGGTTTGATTTAGATCACTTGGGAAAATTATTTTTAATTCATGGGAGGGCAAATAAAATGGACTTCAACTGTATCTATTAGAGTTTATAGGTGTAAAAATGTGCCTTGATGTACTTGAATGTTGGAAATGTGTTATCCTACAATACAAAGTTACTTGTTAAATAAATGAACATGGAAGATGATTTTGAGTTTAAGTTATTTAATTAGCTTGTTTATGAAGACAGGGCAGCAGGGTGGCGCAGTGGGTAGCACAATTACCTCACAGCAAGAAGGTCGCTGGCTCAAGCCCCGGCTGGGTCAGTTGACATTTCTGTGTGGAGTTTGCATGTTCTCCCCGCTGTGGCGACCCCAGATTAATAAAGGGACTTAGCCGCAAAGAAAATTAATGAATGTTTATGAAGACTGCAGAGTGATGCATAAAAAAATTACTCTGAATAATAGTTTAAGTAGTTTGGGGTTTTTGGTCTAGAACCGCCACTGCAAAACGCCACAGAGAAGCGAGATCAGCTATCGGTGGCAGACTGCGGAGATATGACTGAGGCCTTTCTCGTGTGCTCTCGGTGTTGCGCGCACTCGCTCTCTTTGTCAGTGATGGTGCTGCATGCATCAGTTCCCCGCATTCGTCAAAAGTTAACCCCCAAATTGACACAGGTAATAAAAAAATTCAGTCATGTTTATGTTGTGAAACACTATCATTATGTCCACTGTTGATTATATTAGTTTTTAATTGGATTTTAACCCTTTTAATATAGGAAGTCCTCAGCTATGCAGAGGCTTAATCAGAAATTGAGTGTACATAGTTTTATGTTAGGAAATGCAGTCTTGAATTTACAAACAGTCGGCAAGTACCGGAGAACAGATGTAACACAATGATTAAATTTAGTTTTCAGTCACGCTCATGTAAAGGTATAATAATCAACTCGTTTAGTTGTGCCCAAGCACAAGTCTTCAAACACATGATTATTTACATGTTTTTAACATAATAGTTACATTTCTAATAACTACTTTTTTTATCTTTCAGTGCAGTTCAGTGCATAATATTTTAGTTACTTTGCAAGATTTTGCAAGTTGGATTCAGACAAAGTCCCTTTAAGTATACTGTAGTCTTTGATTCAGATTAAAGTGTAATTTAAAGACTTGTTAACTAGGAAAGTTAGAATAATTAGTCAAGTTATTGTATAACTGGTTTGTTGTTGTGTCAAAAATATACAGTAAATATTTCTTAAGGAGGCTAATAATACTGACCTTAAAATTGTTAAAAAAAACTGCATTTATTTAAGAAATAAACAAAAAAATAAGACATTATGACTCCAGAATATTTTTTTGTTTGTTTTATAGGAAATAGTCTGAAAATCTCCTTGGTTTGTTAAAGATCACTTGCAAATCATTGTTTTAAGTTAACAGGAGGGCCAAAAAGTTGACTTCCACTGCGTCTGTTTTTTTGGGGAGTATGTTGTTGTAGTTGCACTGTCTGTATTTTGCACTGTCTGGAGCCAGCACCTAAGCTTTTCACTCATCATGGCACACGTGCTGCTGATGACATGACAATAAAAGTGATTTGATTTGATTTGTCTGTTAAAGTTTACAGGTGCAAAAATGTGCCTTGATGTACTTGAATGTTAGAAATGTGTTATCCTGCTACAATACAAAGTTACTTGTCAAATACAGGGAGTGCAGAATTATTAGGCAAGTTGTATTTTTGAGGATTCATTTTATTATTGAACAACAACCATGTTCTCAATGAACCCAAAAAACTCATTAATATCAAAGCTGAATATTTTTGGAAGTAGTTTTTAGTTTGTTTTTAGTTTTAGCTATTTTAGGAGGATATCTGTGTGTGCAGGTGACTATTACTGTGCATAATTATTAGGCAACTTAACAAAAAACAAATATATACCCATTTCAATGATTTATTTTCACCAGTGAAACCAATATAACATCTCAACATTCACAAATATACATTTCTGACATTCAAAAACAAAACAAAAACAAATCAGTGACCAATATAGCCACCTTTCTTTGCAAGGACACTCAAAAGCCTGCCATCCATGGATTCTGTCAGTGTTTTGATCTGTTCACCATCAACATTGTGTGCAGCAGCAACCACAGCCTCCCAGACACTGTTCAGAGAGGTGTACTGTTTTCCCTCTTTGTAAATCTCACATTTGATGATGGACCACAGGTTCTCTATGGGGTTCAGATCAGGTGAACAAGGAGGCCATGTCATTAGTTTTTCTTTTTTTAGACCCTTTCTTGCCAGCCATGCTGTGAAGTACTTTGACGCGTGTGATGGAGCATTGTCCTGCATGAAAATCATGTTTTTCTTGAAGGATGCAGACTTCTTCCTGTACCACTGCTTGAAGAAGGTGTCTTCCAGAAACTGGCAGTAGGACTGGGAGTTGAGCTTGACTCCATCCTTAACCCGAAAAGGCCCCACAAGCTCATCTTTGATGATACCAGCCCAAACCAGTACTCCACCTCCACCTTGCTGGCGTCTAAGTCGGACTGGAGCTCTCTGCCCTTTACCGATCCAGCCACGGGCCCATCCATCTGGCCCATCAAGACTCACTCTCATTTCATCAGTCCATAAAACCTTAGAAAAATCAGTCTTGAGATATTTCTTGGCCCAGTCTTGACGTTTCAGCTTGTGTGTCTTGTTCAGTGGTGTTCATTTTTCAGCCTTTCTCACCTTGGCCATGTCTCTGAGTATTGCACACCTTGTGCTTTTGGGCACTCCAGTGATGTTGCAGCTCTGAAATATGGCAAAACAAATCAAATCAAATCACTTTTATTGTCACATCATCAGCAGCACGTGTGCTATGATGAGTGAAAAGCTTAGGTGCTGGCTCCAGACAGTGGAAAATACAGATAGTGCAAATACAACAACAGTGCAAAAAACAGACAGTGCAAAATACAGACAGTGCAAATACAGCGACAGTGTAAAATACAGACAGTGCAAAATACAACAACATACTCACAAAAAACAAGACAATGTAAAATTGGCAATGTTGACAGTGATGCGTACGATGGATAGGTGTACACATAGTTGTAGGCAGTATTGTTTAAGTATGGATTGGTTAAAGTGCAATGCATGCTACATCTTTATGGTGTGCAGTGTGGGGTATGGGAGAGTTTGTGGGGGGGGTGTTAAGTGTTTATCAGCCTGATAGTCTGAGGGAAGAAACTTTCCTTCAGTCGGCTGGTGCGTGACCGAATGCTGCAGAACCGTCTGCCTGAGGGTAGCAGAGAGAAAAGTCTATGGCTTGGGTGGCTGGAGTCGCTGATGATTCTCTTGGCTTTCCTCATGCACCTCCTGGTGTAGATGTCCTGGAGGGAGGGAAGCTCACCTCCTACTACACGTCCAGCAGTTCGCACAATCCTATGTAGACCTTTGCGATTGCTGCTGGTGCTGTTCCCGTACCAGGTGGTGATGCAGCCAGTGAGGATGCTCTCCACGGTGCAGGTGTAGAACGAGTGGAGGATGTGGGGGCTCATTCCAAACCTCCTGAGACGCCTGAGGAAGAAGAGGTGTTGTTGTGCCTTCCTCAGCACTGCTTCTGTGTGAGCAGTCCATGTCAGATCCTCAGCGATGTGTACTCCAAGAAACTTGAAAGTGCTGACTCTCTCCACTGGTGTCCCGTTGATGGTGATGGGAGTGTGTTCGTTCTTCTCTGTCCTGAAATCCACCACCAGCTCCTTGGTTTTGCTGATGTTGAGTGAGAGGTGGTTTTCCTGACACCACTGCGTCAGAGTGTGCACCTCCTCTCTGTAGGCCGTCTCATCATTATCTGTGATTAGGCCCACTACCGTTGTGTCATCAGCAAATTTAACGATGACGTTGGAGCTTGGAGCTTGAAACTGGTGGCAAGTGGCAGCTTGGCAGCTGCACGCTTGACTTTTCTCAGTTCATGGGCAGTTATTTTGTGCCTTGGTTTTTCCACACGCTTCTTGCGACCCTGTTGACTGTTTTGAATGAAACGCTTGATTGTTCGATGATCACGCTTCAGAAGCTCGGCAATTTTAAGAGTGCTGCATTCACACTTATGGAAAGTGGGCGTGTCCAGCTCTGTTTAGGTGGGAGTTTCGAGGGAGGGAAAGAAGGAATGATTTGCTATTATGGGAGTTTCTAGTTGGGCACGCTCTTACACACACTTACCTAATCTGTAGCGACAGGACAAACTATACAAACTTGAGCTGCGTCTTTTTAAAAAGGAGACGAGCAGCAAATCCGGATTTCATCATTTACAGATGCGAAAAGCTCTCTGGTAAAAATTTTCATGTGTCGCGTGCACTGTAATCCACACGTGAGTCCAACAGTGCTCTCATAGCGAGGAAATGAAAACAAAACCTTCGTTGCAGCACAATAATAAACGCAGCAGCAAATTAATAAACGCAACACTGATAACCCATGTCTCCAAATTCTTGTTCTTTCACTTGTTTTCACAACACAACGTGGCATCTCTCTGTCATCTGAACACTGTAACAGGTAAAACAGTCTTTGAAGCTATTATGCATATTAATGAAGTTGCGCCGCATAGACAATAGAGCGCGCTGATTGGTTTGAACCAAGTCTTTCTAATGAATTAATGCCGCACACTCAGAGACATCCTGATGCACTTGCCGGTACAGACATCCACTGTCCATACTGGACTACACGCAAGTATCTAATCACCGTGACGCAACTTCAAAAATTTGTTTCAAACCAGAAGAACGAATTTGCTCAAAATAACGCAAAAACAACCAATTTTCACTTTTTTGTGAAATATATGTGTCCTAATAGTGTTTTTTAGTAGCATGGGACACATATATGACTGTCAACAGCTCAAAAAATGTGTTTTGGTGTTTCGAGACCCTTTAAGTATTTTGTGATGTATGTTAAAGTGTGCCCCCTAAAAGTAATCACTGGAACTGAGTGATTGACAACTGATATTAACCAATCCATTCATGTTCTGTTCTAGCACAGTGGGCCAATAAGAAGAGCTTGAAGGCAGGGAAATCATTGCAGGCTTTGTTTACTGCAGCAAGTTGACATGTCTTAACTGTATTAAACCATTCCTGAGCGCTGCATTTGGTGTTTTTAGGTGCAAAGATGCTTAATGTGTAAATGCCTTCTAATTCCACGCATGTGGTGAACATTTTGCTGTAAACGAATTTGCGGTCGCAATTTTGAACCCTGAGTTACATTTGCTAATGTTACTTAGAATTAAATTGACAATGAAACTTTCAGTAGACAGCTGGTTACCTTCAAACATACACACATTGAATGAATAAGAACATGATGAGTAATTTTCCTGATACCAAAAACTAATCTGGCCTGGATGTATTGGCAGTTTTGGGTCAGAACTGGCAAACAGACTAGCGCCTGTGTGTTTTGGCACAACGGGCCAATACTGACCCAGAACTGTTTTTTTTATTTTTTTTGCTTATCTGTTCAGTTCTGGATCTGTTCCAGTACTGTGCTGGACTTAGGCCATACTGGTTCAGTTCTCTTTTTCATCTGGTCCAATACCAGATCAAGGCGAGCTCATTTCATATATTGTTCTGGATCCAGCCACATTTACCATGCAAAAACAGTGCAAAGCTAAACGCGTGCTGTCTGTATGTGTGTGTGTGTGTATCTGTCAGGCACATGGAAACGGTAAGTGGGGAGGACAAGCATTAAAGGCACAGTTCACCAAAACCGCTATCTGATTCTTAGAGCTATAAAATACAAACTTCAGAAAGGTATAATAAATAATCTGATGGGTGTTTTGAGCTGAAACTTTACAGACACATTCTGGAGACACAAAAGACATTTTAAATCTAAAAAAAGGGGTAACCTAGATGCCCTTTAAAGAATGTTTTTGTAATGTCATAATGCAATGAAATACAAGTCAAAGTAAAATTG
>CAIGQZ010032543.1:1102591-1113420 GCA_903798205.1 Danio tinwini
TCTGTAATTTAATGTCCGTTATTTTATGGTAAATTTCTGTAATTTAACAGCCGTTATTTTACGTTCATCCGTGAAATTACAGATTTTTTTTTACAGTGTAAACTGAACTAATTCAAACTAATTCAATTTAGTAATGTTTAACATGATTTATTTGTTTAAATTCAGCTTATATAAATTGTTTGCAACAATTTGCAATGAACCATTTTTTTTCAGTGTACTCATGTAATTATTCATGACAAACTCTTTAAAAGTAACATCAAGAAATTATTCAATAATGAAATTAACTGTAATGCAATATTTTTGGCCATACTTTATTTTAATGCACACTACCTGACAAGTCTTGTCTCCTATCCAAGTTTTAGGAACAACAAATAATAACTTGACTTCTAGTTGATCATTTGGTATCAGAGGTGGCTTATATGAAAGGCAAAGGCCTCTAGATTATGCTTATTTCATCAAAATAAAATAGGATCATGCCTTGATTTTGAATTATTTAATTAGGACAGTAAAGCTTGACTTTGCTTAGACAAAAGTCTTGTTGCCTAACAGAAATAATGTAAAGTATAGAATATAAAGTCATGGTGCAGTGGGAAAGGAATGAATATTGTGTCTGACTCCCATGAGCTCGGAGGACTGCATCCATCTCTGCAATGACTCGAATCCCTTTTTTAATAAAGTCATCTGGAATGGCAAATAAAGCGTTCTTGCAGGAATCCCAGATTTCATAAAGATTCTTTAGATTCATCTTCAATGCCTCCTCCATCTTACCCCAGAGATGCTCAATAATATTCATTAAACTGGGCTGGCCAATCCTGGAGCACTTTGACCTTCTTTGCTTTTAGGAACTTTGATGTGGAGGCTGTTTATTAAGACTTTTAGCTAAATAAACTACTAATTAACTGCTTATTAATAAGGTAATGGTCGGGGTTTAGGTATTGGGTCGGATTAGGGGTGTAGAATAAGATCCTACTTTGTAAGTGATAATATACAGTTAATATCTTAATAATGGTAATAAGCCTGTAGTAAATGGTGTGAATTGTTACTTAAACTGAAGTGTTACCATTTTTTCTCCATCAGTCTGATATAATTCATAATTTAAAATGTATTCAAAAATAGACAATGTAAAAAATAAAATAAAATTACTAATGTCTAATTTAATTTGTTACTGTATAATATGAAGTAAACAAACATATCCATCCATCAACAGGCAGGTGTGTAGCATATCAAATCAGATTTTATGCTTGTGATGTGTGTCTAGACTGATTAAACTGCGTAATCATTGGGTCTATGGTGCTGCACGCTGGTAATGAAAACAATTGCAGTATACCTGCCCTCAGACAGTGCAAGACAGTACTTCTTCCACGAAAATAAATTATGCAGTGGAAAATTACAGTACAGTTACCTGTCTTAAAGAATGTCTTGATGAACTGAGTGCCTCTCTCTACTTCTTGTCATGGTATTTCTGGTTCCCTGATTTAGGTTTTATTTTCCCCAAGATTTGAATATGTCAGTTGATTTCCTGTTCCTTCAGAAGTTGCATGAACACTGATCCTATTCATGAGCTTGAGTGGGACAAACTATTAGATTGGGCTCCTCGAATGCTTGTCACTGAATAAATAATTAATAAATACTTTGTGTCAGACTAAACCATTTTAGGGAGGGCTGTGGAAGAGGTAAAACTTGCTTTAATCAAATTACATATCCTATAAATATCCTTGTACTAGCCTTTCACCCTCTTCGTCCTCGAGTTTCACCCATATTACCTTACTGGCACTTAACAGATTATAACAAATCTATCAGCAAGAATTTTTTTTTTTTTGTGTCATGGCCTGGCAGAATAGTTTGACACCTGTAGCAAAATTATTTCATGGAGAATTCTGAATAATTAATTATAATTAGTTATAATATTTAGATCAGTTATGTTTAATATTTTTACAATTTAAACCATTTCGTCGTTCAGCATTGAATGCATTAATTCTTTGAATGTTATTTTTAGTGGCCACATGAAAAATAAGTATTCTTAAAGAGCCCCTATCATGAGTTTTTAAAAATGACCTTCCAAGCAGTGTGTAACTCAGCTTTAAGTGATTAAAAGCATTCAGCTAAGGTTTAAATCGAAGTGCACTATGTATAAAACCTTTTCAAAATAAAGTCAACAATTATTCGCCATGAATTTTGATCTTAAGCTGTTTTGTTGTGATATCCAAACAAAACATCCACTTGTTAAGCACACAGACCCCAAAAAAACTTGAACCCACTCCCTCTCAAGCACTCAGCACTGTAATGGTTTTGATTATGGAATGGAATTGCATTATGACTTGAGTGATCACTGTAAAATGCCTAGAGCTAAGGTTGTGAGCAATAAAAAAAAACATGTAAACGTAAAAATGTGACACCTGACACACCAGATGTGTAAAGCACTTTCGCTTTCGTTTCAACACCTGTGCCAGACGGGCTGGTCTGAGTATTTCAGAAACTGCTGATCTACTAGGATTTTCATGCACAGCCATTTCCAGGGTTTACAGAGAATGGTCCGAAAAAGAGAAAACATCCAGTGAGCAGCAGTTCTGTGAGGTCAGATGCTTTGTTGATGCCAGAGGTCAGAGGAGAATGAACAGACTGGTTCGAGCGGAGAAAGGCAACAGTAACTCAAATAACCACTCGTTAAAAACCGAGGTATGCAGAAGAGCATCTCTGAACATACAACACGTCAAACCTTGAGGATGGGCTACAGCAGCAGAAGACCACATCGGGTGCCATTCCTGTCAGCTAAGAGAACAGGAAACTGAGGCTGCAATTCGCACAGGCTCACCACAATTCATAAATCTGATGAGTCTCGATTTCTGCTGTGACATCCGCGTGGTAGGGTCAGAATTTGGCATCAACAACATGAAAACATAAATCCATCCTGCCTTTTATCAACAGTTCAGGCTGCTGCTGGTGGTGTAATGCTGCGGGGGGTATTTTCTTGGCGCACTTTGGGACCATTAGTACCAATTGAGCATTGTGTCAACATCACAGTCTACCTGAGTATTGTTGCTGACCGTGTCCATCCCTTATGACCACAGTGTACCCATCTTCTTATGGCTACTTCCACAAAGATAACGCGCCATGTCATAAAGCGCGAATCATCTCAGACTGGTTTCTTGAACATAACAATGAGTTCACTGTACTCAAATGGCTTCCACAGTCACTAGATCTCAATCCAATAGATTAACTTTGGGATGTGGTGAAACAGAAGATTCGCATCATGGGTGTGCAGCCGACAAATCTGCAGCATCTGTGTGATGCTGTCATGTTAATATGGAACAAAATCTCTGAGGAACATTTCCAGTACCTTGTTGAATCTATGCCATGAAGGATTAAGGCAGTTCTGAAGGCAAAAGGGGTCTAATAAAGTCATAGTTAAGAATAGAACACTATGCTGGTGTTTAACTGTATTGCTTTAATAAGTTTCTGCATTGGGCTCACACATATACTCTACCATTTCTGCTTGTTGCTTCAACACTGACTAGATAAGCCATGATGCATGTTACGTTTCCAACTCATGCTGCATGCAGTCAACTAATCACAACAGACTACAGATTAGCATCATGTAAGGGAGGGGTTTCAAAAAAATATTTACAAATCATATGGGACTCGTTGAGAAGTAAAAATAAATGCATATTATAGGAGAATGAAAGTGTTTATCGAGCTTGCATGCATGTCATGCGTATGTGTTACAAACTGCAACCATTTATAATGTATAATACCTTTATTTCAGTTATGTCAACTTTGCCTTTGATTACATTTTTATATTAAATCTATTATGGCTCAGAACAATGTATTGTGTCTAATTAGTATGTTTTGTGACAAGCAGTCATGTAAAAATTGTATAAAGTACATTCAGGAGGTTGTTTTCACAGAATAAAGCCCTTCAGTCTTATGCTGCTTTCACACCAGATGCGGATGTTAAGTCAATGCAAAGACGCGAATAGACATTGAGTTAAACGTTTAGCATGTTTGACACATGAATTGCTTGAGTTAGAAAATCTGAACTTCAGCAGACATTTGCGCCACGTTAACTAATCAGGCACTTTCTCTTGGAGGGGCTTGATTATGATGTAGTGCTTGTTGGAGTTCCGAGGGGAAATCCTCCTGCCGACACCGGACAAAAGTTCATTAAACTGGGCTCGGCTCAGTCAGAAGCACCACTATAAGCTTTCATCATCCAAGTACAGTATCTGAAGGAGTTGATGAACTCACAGAGCTGGGTGCACCTCAGAAAGGATCTAGTGGACTCTGACACAGCGCCAAATAATATATGTGTTGTTTTTAGCCTTCCTAAAGCACATAAACACAGTTATTCTCTCAATAAAATCCATGTTAGCCATTTAGCAAGGAAGCTAGAGTAATCGGGCAGACAGAAACCCTACCCATGATGTGAATCCGCATCTATTGTGAGGTGAATTTGACACGCAAACTGCAGACTGTTAGCGCAAATAAGGTATGCAAATTGTGAGGGGCAAACTCATTGGCAACTGAGGGTACAGCAACCAATCACCAATGCCATAAGTTGATGTTATTGGAAGCAAATGGAATAGGACTTATATAGTCTGATCTCACGGGGAAACTTAATTATTTTACGTTTTGTCAGTTTAGTGGCTTATTGGTACAAAATCAGTCTTCTAAAAATGTTACATTTTAAACAGGAGGTGTGGCACCCAACTCCGTCCCTAAACCCAGCCGTCAGTGGGGGATGAGCAAACTGTACAAAATTGTAGGAATGAGATACTAAAGCTACTAATGAGATACTATAGCTACCTAATCAAAAAGTTACCAATTGGCGTGAGATTGTGTTGGACCTATCAAAATGTGTTTCTTAAATCCTTGAAAGTTTTTAATATTTAAATTTTTTTATGTATGAATATTTATATGTATTCATGTATGTATTATATCATCTTTGCATCAAAAAAAAAAAAAAAACTAATTACCACTTGTGCATTGCATTTGAATTGCAAATGGAGGCAGAACAGTAAATCTGACATTGTTCTCTCTTCTTTTTTTTCTTTTTTTTTTAACATAAGTTACCTGTAACTATTGAAAGAAAAAACTAATACTAAGGAAGTTAATGGTTACAGTTGTCCAGCTTTCTTCAAAATATCTTCTTTTGTGTTAAACAAGATTAAAAAAACGACAAACCGGTTCGGAACAAGTAAAGGTTGAGTAAAGGATGACAATTTTACTTTTTTTGAATAAACTGTCCATTTAAAAAGGAAAAATATTCAAACAAATTGGTTCATTTTAAAGCGAGATGCTAATAGCCTAATCCTATTAAATGATTTATGCTTAGCTAATATATATATATATATATATATATATATATATATATATATCAGGAAAATAACGTTTTTTTCTTCAAAAAGTCAAATACTAGCCTATACTCAAGCATTTTTTCCATTCATTCATTTTCTTGTCGGCTTAGTCCCTTTATTAATCTGGGGTCGCCACAGCGGAATGAACCGCCAACTTATCCAGCACGATTTTACGCAGCAGATGCCCTTCCAGCCGCAACCCATCTCTGGGAAACATCCACACACTCATTCACTACGGACAATTTAGCCTTCCTAATTCACCTGTACTGCATGTCTTTGGACTGTGGGGGAAACCGGAGCACCCGGAGGAAACCCACGCGAACGCAGGGAGAACATGCAAACTCCACACAGAAACGCCAACCCCGTCGAGGTTCGAACCTCGAGCGACATTCTTGCTGTGAGGCGACAGCACTACCTACTGCACCACTGCATCACCTGTATTTTTTCCATGTTTTACATATTTCACTATAATAATATAAGTCATAATAGTAAATAATTTTTAACAAAGATACAACACAATATTTCACTCTGATCTCACTCTGATATGCAGTTAAAATGAGGACATTCACTGTGTGGTTCTGTCACTGTTTAATCCTGTGCATGAATGTATGATATATAATGCCACATGCACTGTAATGTGTTTATTAATCCTTAGAAGTCGTAATACCCAAACAGCACATGGAAAAAAGTAGGCACACTGAGTATACGTGCGTATAGCCCCGACTACACCACTGGATAACACAACCATCAAGTATTTTATTTTATTTTTTCGGCAAATAAGATTATAAACAAATATTTGTTGTACATTCATTGTGCTCTAAGTTTACCAAACTATGGCAACTTTTGTTACTAAGAAACCTGGAAATGTAAAAAGGGTCTATAAAGTTTCATTTAAAAAAAAACTTTGTATTTATTTTTTTTAAACAAGTACAGTTCAGAACAATTACTTTTTTTAATATACATTTATACTGTATGTTACAGCAAGTGACAATAGAGAATTATTTTGACATTTATTTTCATAAAAGGTTCTCTGAAATGCAAGTAGACACTTCACCTACATTTGGTGTGCTTTTATGAATATACAGTGGAGGAAATAAGTTTTCAACACATCATCATTTTTCTCAGAAAACATATTTCTAAAGGTGCTGTTAATTTGAAATGTTCACCAGATGTTGGTAACAACCAAAGAAATCCATATTCCTAAAGAAAACAATATTAGGTTGTGTGTAATAAAATAAAATGACACAGAGAAAAAAGTATTGAACACACAAAGAAAGAAAGATGTAGAAAGGCAGTCATCCAGCCGGATCAGATTTCAGAGGCAGGATCTGGTCCGGCTGCTTCAGTCGGACATTTACATTATCAGGATGATGAAAATGAAACCAGTGTGGTCATATCAGCAAGACAATGATCAAAACAGCCAAGGAAACTCTTAAATGCTTTCAGAAAAAAAGAAAATCAATCTGTAGAATGGCAAATCAAATATGAAATAAAGATCAGATTTAATAGACGAGACCCACAGAACCATCAAGATGTTGAGGTTTGTGGAAAAAACTCACACCTGAGCAATGCATGTGACTTCATTCTCCATATAGGAGGCTTCTTTAAGCTGTCACCACCAAAACACATTTTATATAAAGTATTAACTAAGTATTTACTACTATTTAGATTATTTTTTTTGTTTTGTTATATTTTTATGGTTGTATTGTTTGGGTTTTTACCAAAATCTGGTTAATTTCCATGTCAACAGCTTCTTTAGAAATGTTATTACCAGAAAAAAAAAAACGTGTTAAATACATTTCCCCCCCACTGTACAATCACTTTGGTAAAATCTGATACAAACACCAAAGAAACAAATACATGAATAAAATACTGAGTACCTTTTCATCCTAAGTTGTTACCTAGATCCTGTGATAAACAGCTTTTAGCACTCATGACGGTGCCTGAGAGGCTGAAGGCAAACTCCAATCTATACACTTGAACCAAATGTGAAAAACAAACAGTAAATTTGCTAATTTTCATGAGATTATTTGTTTACATTTAAAATTTTACTTTGTGCAAGGATTAAGTTTTGTGTCTTGTGAATGTGTCCATGTCTATGATGCCCTTGTAATTACTTATACATTCATATATTCAAGCTGCTTGTTTTTGTTGAGAGGTAAAACAGCAATTGAGGGTCCAGTTCTAGCAGAGAACATTTTTTTTCAATGCCCCACTTCAGAGGCTGGAGACATTTCTACTGTCATTTTCCTCTAGTGCTTCAGGGTAATTCTTCTCTCCCCTCTATTTCTGCAGCAGTGCAGTATGTGGCCGTCTGAATTGTGTGTTATTACCCAGCTGGAGACAATATCATTACTACATATTTGCTGTCAAGGGTCTGCAAAGAATGGTACCACCATGGGCCTTGGTGATCTAACAAGCTCACACGGTGCTGCTGAATTACCCACTCCTACCAGGAGGAAGTCAAACACTAGCCGTTTGAGAGATGACTGAACAAATGAGCGTCTCTGTCTCACAAACCCCCCTCCTTCTTTCCATCACGGCTGAGGTGAAACACACCTCACTGACATTATCAGCAATCACTGTTTTCTTCAGTTTCCAACTCCTACATGTATTATCAGCGGTCTAATGTAATGAATTACAAATACTCAATTAATTGTAACTTAGCAGTTTTTCTCAGGAATTGTACTTTACTAAGTAGTTTTTAAAAAATGTATACATTGGAACCGTCTTATGAAAACGTACCCCTATATATATTTCTGGAGATTGCAAATTATGCAGCCAGAGGAACGTATGGCTGCATTTTGTCTTTTAAATGAAAGCTACAGAGTGGTATGACGCCCTTTCTTTTCGCACTAACCAGATGACTACTTACCTCGTATGGATGGCTTTTCCACTGTTACCAGTTTGTCTAGTGGCTCGTAGCATTTGTCAGAGGATTTAAGATGCAGGGCTAAGTTGACCATGATGATGGGGTTCGAGTCCGACAAAGAACGGCTCCAGAAAGCAGTAAAACAAAAACAAAAATAAAAAAATTAAATAAACAAGTAAATAACAGGGTGAGAATGTGATCAAATCTGAAAATGTGGTAAAAATCAGGGGGCTTTTCTTTTTTTGGATTGCTTTTCAAAACACTCTCGGTTGGGTTTAGGGAAGGGGGTGGGTGGGGGAAATCGTTTGGTCAGTAAGTCAGTCAACAGCAGCCTCTGGTGGATTTACGTGAGAACAGCAGGCGTGAATGGCACTCGCGAGAGAAATTTGAGATCTCAGAAAAACACACAGCAACCTCTGGCGGATTGGTGAAAACAAAAACTGCAAAACAAAATGTAGCTCTTGGGACATATTTGGCACTCTCCAGAAATGTATATAGCGGTAATCAAAATGAGCCTGGGTTGATACTTTTTCATTTGACTTGAGAACATTTTTAGTGTTACCGCCAGTGCTACCAGAACCGCTGCCATCAGAGCTGCCGCCACCAGAGCTGTCAGAGACACCTCCACTGCCACCAGGGCTGCCAGAGCTGCCGCCGCCAGAGCTACCCGAGCTGTCACCGCTGCCAGAGCCACTGCCGCCAGTGCTGCCAGAGCTAATGCCGCCAGAGCTGCCGCCACCGCCTGAGCTTCCTGAATGACTGCCATCATCTGAGTTTCCTGATTGGCCGTCACCGCCTGAGTTTCCCGAATGGTCGCCGCCGCCTGATCTTCCCGAATGGCGGGCGCCAGATCCCCTTGAATCCCTCGAATGGCGGGCGCCAAATCCCCTTGAATCCCTCGAATGGTGGGTGCCAGATCCCCTTGAATCCCTCAAATGGCAGGTGCTAAATCCCTCTGAATCTCTTGAATGGCAAACACCAGATTCCCTTGAATTCCTCGAATGGCGGGCGCCAGATCACCTTGAGTTCCACGAATGGCCAGAGCTGCTACCTGAGTTCTATGAATGGCCAGAGCCGCCACCTCAGTCCCACGAATGACCAGAGCCGCCACCTGAGTTCCATGAATGGCCAAAGCCGCCACCTGAGTCCTACGAATGGCCAGAGCCGCCACCTCAGTCCCACAAATGGCCAGAGCCACCACCTGAGTTCCATGAATGGCCAGAGCTGCCACCTCACCCATGAATGGCTGCCAAAGACGTGTGATTTCCCAGAGTCACTAGAGCCATGTGACTTCTCTAAGCCTCCTGACCCACTGGGGTTGAAAGAACTGTCAGTGCTCCTTAAACCCAAGCCGCCTGACCCACTGGAGTTGAAAGAACTGCCAGTGCCTCTTGAACCAAAGCCTCCTGACCCACTGGGGTTGAAAGAACTGCCAGTGCCTCCTGAACCTAAGCCTCCTGACCCTCTGTGGGTGTATGACCCGTCTATGCCTGCTGAACCAAAGCCCTCAGACATACCCCAGCTCCATGCTTCAGGCCCTCTTCAGCTTCACACTCCAGGCCCTCCGCAGCTCCACGCTCCAGGCCCTCCGCAGCTCCACTCTCCAGGCCCTCTGCAGCTCCACGCTCCAGGTAGACCTCCGCCGCATGGTCCTGGCCCTCCATCCCTCCCCCTGGTCCGCCTCCGCTCCATTTCCCGCCTGAACTGTGTTAGGAGCGTCTGGAAGCCGCTCCGTAGAGGAGGGGGGCTATGTCACAATCACCAGCGATCACAGCCAGAGATTGCTGGTAAACACACACACAGTCACAAGGACTACAAATCTGCTGGTTCATATGGACTACATATTCAGTCATGCCACATGCACACACCTGATCCAAGTCACCTTTGATTGCACTCTCACAGCTGAAGCCACTCATGAACTGATACCTGGACTATAAAGTGAGCACACAAACACACAATGTTGCTTTTTTGCGTTTGTTTTGTTTAATTCTTCCTGTGATTGGCTAAGGACAATAATTAATCCTGTGATTGATGCAAGCATACAGTAATCAAGGCCACCTAATATAAAGTGAGACCAAAACAATTAATAGCTCATGTCAATATGATTCTAGCATGTTCAGGTTAATTTTTGAGAGGTATACATGGTGCAGTGCAATCTGAGCTGCATCCAATGCTTTTTAATGCACTCACCTAACCCCACCCCTAACCCTACCCATCACAGTGACATCACTCACTCCATTGAGTGCATTGTGTCTGACATTGTATAGCTGAGCGATGCAATCTCAGCTTGCATCATAAAGGCTGCATCCAGATACTATTGTAATTTTTAACATTTAGACAGTATTTAGAACTTTGTAAACGATAAATTTTCTCATCAATATTTTTGTTTTGCTCTGTTTTCTGCTGTAACATAATTGCATGTACAGAAGGACTTGCTCTCTAGACCATTTGTTTTTTTTTTAATAAAAAAAGTAAAAAAAAAAAAAAGTCCATACATTTTTTGGCATTTTATGCTTTTCAATTTTGTTATGAAACTTTGATCCTTCTTATGGCGACTTTTGAAGTAAAAAAATAATTTTGTTTACATTGTTAATCATTTATAT
>CAIGQZ010032543.1:1130864-1146032 GCA_903798205.1 Danio tinwini
GCCTTAAAGATGGTGCCACCTTTGGGTCAAATACTACATTTGGTCTCTGGCCCAAGTCTTGTGTGCCGCCTTAAAGACAGTGCCACCTTTGGGCCAAATACTACATTTGACATCTTACCCAAGTCTTGTGTGCCACCTTAAAGACGGTGCCACCTTCGGGCCAAATACTACATTTGGCCTCTGGCCCAAGTCTTGTGTGCCACCTTAAAGACGGTGCCACCTTTGGGCCAAATACTACATTTGACATCTGGTCCAAGATTTGTGTGCTGCCTTAAAGACGGTGCCACCTTTGCCAATGTTTGGCCCACATGCTGTATGCCAGTGCTGGATGAATGCCTGCTGTGCCAGCTTTATGCCAAATCTGGGCCAGAATTCTTTGCTCTTTAGGTAAACTAAATAATTTGTATTCCTTAATTCTGATAGGCTAATAAATGTTGATCCAGGAACATGTCCTACATGGTGAAGTCACACTAACCAGTTCTTATCGGGATCTCCTACATGCACAGGTCAGATGGACAGAGCAGGCATTAGTATTCAACCTGCCAGAGCACCAATCAGTACTGGAGGAACGGTATGGAGGATATGGCGGGTGAAGAGTAGTGGCAAGTGATTGTTTTACCAATTCAAGATGGCACCAGTGCAATGATGATGAAATCGGTGATGTGGAATCACCTTTGAGGCAAGATTTCTCAGCAAATCAGACTGGCTGATTTCTGTCCCCCTGTCTACAAGTAGTAGCAATATGCATGTGCACAAATGTGGTGATGATTATGACACATTTTAATTCGCTGAATTTGCTTTGGTCGTCTGAGCCGAACTGGAAATCAAAGCAGCAAGATCCCTCCATGGTCACATATTGAGTTGTTAAAAACACAATGAGAACAGTGTCTCTTCTGACTGATAACTGCTACTCGTTGAAGGACACAGAATTTCAAGCTGTCTCGTTGAAAACCACAATCTGTTTGTCAGATGAATACTACTATTTGAAATGCGGGGCTGCTAGTCTGTTATTTTCTGAGATGAATAAATGAGGAGAGAAATTACTTCCCGCTTTAACCGGTGTACAGTTCAATCTGTGGCCATCTAGAACTTTAAAGACTAAGCCGTGGTCACAGGGTAGGTAATGTTACATTTAACCAAACTCAATTATGACAGAGATGTTTGGATTACGCATCTGCTATCTCCTTTCCTATAAGTGTCTGATGACAAATTTAATTGGAATCAGATTATAGAGTAGGCAAAACTGAAGATCTATTTGCTGTGTAGGCTTATTACAGACCCCTGCCATGCATACACCAAAAAACACCTTCTCTCCATTATGAGAGTCCCCCCCTAATGCATATTAATTTCACAGTAGATTATCTGTTCAGATACCGCTTCTGTTTGTGGGACAAGAGTTTTTTATAATTGATTCTGTGCATGTTTTATAGACTTAAAGTATTCATTAATGCATCTGAATATTTAACATTGTGATTTTTATTTTAATGTACTGTTGAGTCAAAAGTTTCAAAGAGTATATAATAAACGTGCAACAATTTTGGCTACACAAGTAAAAATAACAAGAACATACTGTCAAACCCACATAAAAAGATATAATATTTTACAGTAAATACTATAGTGTTTTTAAACTATGCTATAGTAAAATGTTTTATACTGTATATATCAGAGATGTCCAAACTAGGGCCTGCAGGCCAAAGTTGGCCCTTTGTATCCTTTGATTTGGCCCGCCAGATGGAAAATTATTGTGAAGTGTTGGGAAATGCCTTTAACAAAGATTCTCATATATATTTTAATTTAACATTTTGTCTGTTTGTTTTATTGTTCTACAAAAAACAAACAAAAATTTACTAAATGTTTCAACTGAATGTTGTAAATGAAACAGCTTTTTAAAAAAATGTATATAGTGTCACTTAACAAATAGGGGACATAGCAGAAGACATTAGTGTGCAAATTAAGGCAAAAATCATTAAAATAATAGACATTTTCAAAAAATTATAATACATTAGTATACGGTTGATCTTTTCTTTATATTTTTAATTATTATGAAATAAATTATGAAATTACCTATGGCAACTTTAATGTAATGCAGTTTTCTGTATTTACCTTCGGCCCACAACTCTCAGTCAAGCTTGGATTTTGACCCTTCATAAGAAAGGTTTGGGCACCCCTGGTATATAGTATTTGCAATTCTTTGTTCTGAATGCTACAGGATACTGTAGTATTAACAACACTGTAAAAAAAGTAATGACAAAAAAACAAGACAACAAATAATTGGTTTTGCTTTAACTTATTTTGATAAGTTAATTAGGTTTCAACAATTTTTTTTCATTAGACAAAGTTTAACTTAATATTTTAAGTCAGTTTAACAACAAAAAATAAGGCAGCGTGATTTCTTTACAGTGTATTTTCACTGTAATATAATTAACTTTTTACTCCAGTAAACTGCTTTGTAGTATAATATCTCACAAAAAAACATAGTAATTTATAGTAAATATTAAGCATTTTTGAACCACGTTTGTTGTACACTATAGCATTTATAACACTTTTGTTAATGAATGCTACAACAGTATTAACTATAGTGAAATAATAAAGTACTATACACTGTATATTGTAGTTTACTTTAGTTTTTACTCCAGTAAACTGCTTTGTAGTATAATACCCCACAATAAAATTTATAGTAATTTGTAGTAAATATTAAGCATTTTTTAACCCGTTTGTTGTTCACTATAGCATTTATGACATTTGTGCTAATTAATGCTACAACATACTAGTATTAGGTGAAATAATAAACTACTATATACTGTATATTGTAGTATAATTTAGATTGTACTTCAGTAAATTGTGTTGTATTGTAGTATAATATGTTAAAATAAAATTAAAATTTGTCATCAATTACTCCTTACAGCATTTTTTGGTCAGTGTCACTTATTATGCTAAGTTAATTATGTTCTGACTTAATTTTATAAGTTTTAAGTAAGTTTAACATAATATAAGTTCATTAGACTCATAAGGTTAATTTGATTGAGTTTTAAAATTTAAGGCAACCAAAATTTTTGACAGTGTTAATACATACAGTCTTCGGCATTCAGTGTTCATGTTGCTAGTTGTTGTATTGCCACAGAAACTATAGAATTACCACAACAAATTCATTTAAGGCTACTTTACTATATAGTATGGTTCAAAAACGCTACAGTATTTTTTCTCATGTGGGGATTTCAAAGCCAGTCTCCGATGGAGAGTTAGCTGAAGCCTTAAGTCTTAAGATGGATTAAGTACTCTCAAATGTATTGTTTTAGCTGTAATTTGGTGACGTTCATCACTTTCAGGATAGCATGACCAACAATCTGAAACTTTGATGTCTTTGTAAGTGCGCCTGATTGCAGCTGTTTTTGTAAAAGAAACGTTTTTCAAAATGCCCCCTGGTGGACATACTGGACGCCTAACAATGTGAAGTGTAAAAACCAAACAGTGAGAAGTCGGTATATAGGCCATTTACATTTGTTTGCTCTGAGGTTTTTATTCTGTTGCACTTTCGTTCATTATTATTATTATTATTATTATTATTATTATTATTATTATTATTATTGCAATTGTACCTGTATTTATTTACTGACAGACTTTACACGGTTGATAACTGACCTAAAAGTATTGCAGAATTGCAGATATAGCTACAAATAAACACGGCAACGAATGCTTCTTCTTGAGTTCAGATAAAAAGCCGTGCTTTCTGTAGTGGTAGCTAATTGTCGCTGCGGTGATTAAAGTCAATCAGCATCACCTACACGCATTTACTTGAGGCCATTTCTTTGCGCAAGAATACAGGAATTCTAGTTGCCATTCATAGACGCGAAGCTCTGTCTGAAGATGCATTTACGGCGTGTTACTTTACGGGCAAAACATATTTCGGAAATAATATAGCCGTGCGCTCTCCTTTAATCTTAATCGGATACGTTTACTCTTAATGACACTTTGATTCACATCAAGGAGAAAACATAACCACACAAAGAGAAAAGTCAAGTATTTGCAAGCTCTTCATGTGAATTTAGTAGAGACAAGTGCTTTCAAGCCTTCCATTAATGTGTTTTGTAAAGCTGAAGCAGTGGGGATTTTTTTCGTGGAGTCATCTCGCCACCCTGTGGACGCATTTTCACACATCATATTGCAAAAACAGACTCCGGATTTTATAATTGTCATATAGGCCCATGCTTTTTAAGCTAGTCGATGCAAATAACAACAACAACAACAATAATAATTATAATAATAATATTAAATATAATAATAATATAATAATAAAAATAAACTCTTCATATTTAAACAGGCCTATTCACATAGCCAACATAGCTACGCATTACACAGAGTGTATGCTACAGGCGCTAGTGTTATAAATTCAGCATCCAATTTTAATATTCAGCTTTCATATTTTCTCTTGCATCAGTTGATAAATAGTAAATATTTTAGTTGTTCTACTTTAACAAGCCGTTCTGAATAAAAAGCATCTGCTATGCATACAGTACATGCAATAGTCTTATATATGAGATAAGTTATTTGTAAAGTTATGAATATAAATTCAATTTAATTTTATTTTATTTTATTTATTTACTTTTTTCTGGAAAATAAATATTTGTATCATTTTTCTCAGTGAATATACAGTGTTCAACATTTGAAGTGGATCAAACATGTTTTTCAAAATTGTCCTAAGGCAAGAATGGGTGTTGTTTAATGATTTTAGGACAATTTGATGAAAGGTTTTGAACCACTTCAACTGTTGACTACTGTATTTTGGTGCATTTAAACATAAAAGTTTTATTAAGCAGTTGTATCGATTAAGCTAAAAAGCTAAACTTAAAGCTTTAGGAATATAAAGATAATGCATTTAAATTTAAATAAGTTATTGCAACAAAAAATTAAATAAAAGAAAAGCAAATGATAATTTACTATGAATAATTTAGTAAATTACAAATTACAAAATTTTAACTGAATGTAATTTTGTTCTATTGATTCTTTCCCTGTTTATTAAAAATATTCCCCAACATATTAATTTAAGTGTATCAATTTCTGGGCTGTGATCTTAATTTAATTAATTTAATTAATTTATTTTTATTTTTATTTATTTTTTGTTTTTGGCTTTGGCACTGACTAATGGAATGTATAGGCACAATTATGTTATTGTAAAGCATCGAACTGAAAATATTAATTTATCTCTCTCACTCACACAGTGAAATTTGATATTTTTACGTATGCTTTTTTATTAATTTATTTTACATATTTTTAACAAACCAAACTAAAAAGTTAATGTTTTATATTACAGTTTGAAACAGGCTTCAAAAAAATTATCAGGTTGCTCAAAGACGCCACCTGCTGTCTGTCTTTATTAATGCATGTTTTTACAGCAGATGACAGAAATTCAAATGTCTTAATTTCAGTTAGTGTCATTTTTTATAGTTATTTTGGTCAATGGCTGAGATGGTTTAATTCTAAAAAATAAAATTGCATACATTTCCTAATCACTCCTCAATATCACCTCTGGATTAGTATTTAGCCCTAAAATAATTTACCATAAGCTTCTATTCTACATTTCCTTAAAGTAACTGTAAATTATTCATTCATTCATTCATTCATTTTCTTCTTGGCTTAGTCCCTTTATTAATCTGGGGTCGCCACAGCAGAATGAACCGCCAACTTATCCAGCATTTGTATTACGCAGCGGATGCCCTTCCAGCCGCAACCCATCTCTGGGAAACATCTATGCAAACTCATTCACAATCATACACTAAGGGCAATTTGGCCTACCCAATTTACCTGTAACGCATGCAACCCACGCAAATGCAGGGAGAACAAGCAAACTCCACACAGAAACGCCAACTGACCCAGCCGAGGCTCAAACCAGCAACCTTCTTGCTGTAAGGCGACAGCACTACCTACTGCACCACTTCAACTGTAAATTATTATTATTATTATTATTATTATTATTATTATTTGTTTTTGTTGTGTTTGATATATTGTATTTATCATTAAAGTTGCATTTGTATTTTTTATTGATTGTTAATTATATTATTATGGACTCATTGATTCTAAATGCACTGTTTGAAATGTGCTGTTAGTATTATATACTGCAAATACTGATAGTATTAAATATTGTAAATATTTTCCAGTAATTGAATACTTAACTATATATTTTTAATATTGTGTTCTTTTATTTTAATAATAAATAAATTATTTTGTACAATTACAAAAACACAGAGTTTGCCATAGAGTATAAAATAATTTAAATACATGATTTCTCCCGCTGTATGTGTGACATAGAACACCAGTTCAGTAATCTTTCTCTGGATACTTTTGATTAATCTGACAATATAAACTTAAATTTTATCAATCATTTCTCTTAAAATAAGTGTTTTTTTAAGGTTGGCATACAAGTTGTGAAGTGTATCTGAATGAAAACTTGAACTAGATCAAATGCAGTGCTTGATTGTTTTAGTCCAACTGATTATGTGGTTGCAGTTTGCTATTGGTGGATCTCATTTGAAAGACAGGTTGATCCTGCCTTCATGCTAGGAAATATGTCAGGAAGAAAGAAGTCAGTAAAGAGGGATTTACTATTATTATTATTATTAGTAGTAGTAGTAGTAGTAGTAGTAGTAGTAGTAGTATTGAAAAAAACACCCCTAATATAATTTTTTTTGCTCATTTATTTTTTACAATACTCTCAAACTTTAAGACAGAGGTGTTCAACTCTGTCCTGTAGGGCCGGTGTCCTGTAAATTTCAGCTCCAACTTGCCTCAACACACCTGCAAGGATGTTTCTAGAAAGCCTAGTAAAAGAGCTTAATTAGCTATAGCCCAGGTGTGTCTGATTGGGGTTGGAACTAAACTTTGCAGGGCACCGGGCCTCCAGGACCGAGTTTGGGCACTCCTGCTTTAAGAGGACTAATTAAAGTCTTCTAAAAAGGCACATTTACTTTAGCCTGATGAGCAGATTTTAATTTAAACTTTTATTCACACATAAACATTGATCCATTACACTATTATTACACTACTTATTTGCTTGTGTAGGTCTTTACAATAAAATAACTTTGTTCCAATAGCTTACAGCACAGATACGCTTGATTTCAGACTTAATTTTAAAATAAAATTATTTTACAAATAAGACAAAGTACACTGCCAGTAATAAAATAATACAATAAATGACCTAATTTCACCTGAAATATGACAGCTGAGTTTTATAAGCAGTGTTTTGAGAGCCATGTTGTTTTTTTGAATGAATATGGAACATTATGACTGAGCCTGTACAATTTAGTGGTTCAAAACAGACTGATGTAACAATATGAAGGCTACAAATTATACAGATAGCCTAGTTAATTCTGAAACTATTCTAGCATACATTTATGTTTTAAAAAAAATCAAAGGTACATTTCACTTAATAATACAGCCAATAAGATTTCTGGTTGCATTTTCATGAAGACCAATTCTAAATTTTGCTCTACCTTCAATCCAGCGACCAGCGCCGACATTGGCCGTCAAAATCGCTGTCTGTGTATATAGAACCATGTCAGATATTTAACATGTATCAAATGTTATTTAACAAGTATTGAAATGTATTTTGTTACCAATAACATGTAGCTCTCTAAACGTTTCATCGTGGAGATTGAGCGTCTTCGTTGTTTATGACGGCCTCTTCAAAGCTGCTGAAGCCGCGCAGCTTTTCCCGGTTAAGGAATCAGCGACGTTATTGGTCGGTTTACCCGCAGATACCTTTACTGGCTACTCAAAAACAGGCAATGCTTTTACACAATCACTCATTTACTATCGTTTGGCTTAGTCCCAGATGAATACTGTACAACGCGCCAAAGGTTTTTATATAAATTGAAATTGTGGCTGTATACTCAGTAATGAGCTATTTAAAAGTACCTGAGTAGTCAATTACAGCAACGCTAGTAGCCCAGTTGTACAGTAGCTAATTCGTTACTTTCCACCCCCGATTCACAGCAATCCATGGTGTAATTTGTAACCTATTATAAGCATCAAACCATTGTTAAATAGTCTAGGCTACATGTCAGAGCATGCAAAACATAACGCATATCTTGAATATACAATGGATCATTCATTTATTCATTAATTTACTCAAGCATTCATTTATTCATTAATTTTCCTTCGGCTTAGTCCCTTTATTTATCAGGGGTCGCCACAGCGGTATGAACTGCCAACTTATCCAGCACACAGCGGATGCACTTCCAGCTGCAACCCAGTACTGGGAATACACACTCATTCACACACATACAGTATATGGCCAATTTAGTTTATTCAGTTCACTTATACCGCATGTCTTTGGACTGAGCATCCGGAGGAAACCTACGCCAACATAGGGAAAACATGCAAATTCCACACAGAAATGCCAAATGACCCAGCCAGGACTCGAACCAGTGACCTTCCTGCTGTGAGGCAACAGTGATAATCACTGAGCCACCATGTCGCCTAAACAAAGGATCTTTCTAAATTAAACTCTTCTAAAAAGTGTATTATTGCATATAATAACTCAACACACAATCAATAATTAGCCACATTCAGACACAATTACACACAGTATAGGAAAATATGGGCTTTTGCTTGTTCAGAGTTCAGTCAAGCACTTGAGTTGTCACACACACATGTACAGTAATACAAGATGTATATTCAGAACTGAAATGCAGGAAGGTAAATATTGTATTCTCTACATTGTATTCCACTAAGGGTGCAGCAGTATCAGACAAAACAAATACATTTGAGGAATGCTAACAAATAGCTATGTTACTTTAATATAAAGTGATTATTTGCATCCTGCCTTTGGTTTGGGTCTGGCCACAGAACTCCATCGACACCACAAGCACTATCTGCTCCTGCTAAACTTCTTCTAGGAGCACTGTCTCCATCCTTGGTGTCTCCCTCTGTTAGCACAGGCCTCCTCCAGCACTTGTGATTGTGCAGATGGTGTTCAAGGCAACTTAAAAATAACTGCTCCAGTTCGAAGTCAACAAACTAGCTAAACATGTTTTCACATTAGCAATTGATGTAGTAAGTATTCAGTAAATGAGTCTGCCATTTTAAATGTAAGTGTTTTCTCAATGAAACACAAGCAAGGGTTGTTAGTTTTCAGGATTATAATGTGAACTGTTCTTAGAGTTTTCCAAAAGTTTGTCTTATAATGCAAACTGAGTTTGAAGCATGTAATATGCTAGTAGTTTTGCAGATGTTGTCTATAGGCAGATAAGTAAAGGATTTAAGTTTTGCTTAAATCAGAGGTGCTCATCCCTGTTCCTGGAGATCTACCTTCCTACAAAGTTCAGCTCCAACCCTGATCAAACACACATGAACCAGTTATTTAGGACCTGAACAGCACTTGATAA
This sequence comes from Danio tinwini, assembly GCA_903798205.1. Classification (NCBI taxonomy): domain Eukaryota; kingdom Metazoa; phylum Chordata; class Actinopteri; order Cypriniformes; family Danionidae; genus Danio; species Danio tinwini. The sequence continues at coordinate 1,140,245 of CAIGQZ010032543.1, forward strand.
TTATAGGCATGTGTGTTTGATATGGGTTGCAACTGAAATCTGCAGGAAGGTAGATCTCCAGGAACAGGGTTGGTCGCTCTTGACTTAAAAGGATAGTTCTCCCCTGGTGGCATATGAGTTATAATAGACTTATGAGCTTTTGGGAGTTTCAAAATAAAAGTTGTTATCCAACACCATTACAAAGCATGGAAAAACCAGCATAAAATTTAAATCTACTCTGATTGTGTTCGTCTGACAGAAAAAAAAAAAAAAACATTTACAGAGGATGGCTTAAGAGTGAGTAAATTATGGGGTAATTAAAATTTTTGAAAATTGTTTCATCATTTAGAGCGGGGTTTCCCAAACTTTTCAGCCCACAACCCCCAAAATTACAATGCCAGTGACTCGTGACCCTCAATATGCTCGGAGGTGGTTATAAATATATAAACCTTACACGCCGGCGCACACACACCAATAGGCTCAAGTCTATTTCATTTTGGAGAACGCCACTCAGAGATCATCCTTGATGTTCAGTTGTGCCCTGTATTTATTTTTAAATGTACATGAGCCCTGTAAAGTTGTGTCAGAAAGTTTAACCTGGTGCCACAAAATCAATGTGCTGTGTCTTTAATGTAACGTGATCACCCCAGGGTTCCCAAAAAATGGAAAGGCTGATGGCTATTTATTTGCATGTTGTTTTTTAATGTAACTAATAAATACTATTCTTATCTTCTGTGGTTATGGATAAACTATTATAATTTTAATAGTTTAATAAAATCAATTAGATTTTTGTAAATCGCAAAGTGACATCCCATCATTGTCCCACGACGCCCTGGGGGGTCCTAACCCCCACTTTTGGAACCACTGATATAGAGATTATGAAGAATCTTGGAAATATGTAAACATTGACATCCATAGTAGGAAAATAAAATATAGATATCAATGGTTACAGTTTTCCAACATTCAAATTAGTAAAACGACATTTTTTTGGAACAAATGAAGGGTGAATAAATGATTACAGTTTTTTTTAACTATTTACACTCAAAATCTTCACTTGTCACACAATTTTTAAAACATTCAACAAACTCAAACACCAAATTTGCAAATACATATGCTAATTCTCAGTCCTTGACCATTTCATAAAACACAATTGCAAAATACAACCCGCTTAATATCTTGATTTCCTTTTTTCAAACATTCAATCAAAATGTCACACTAATTCATTAGTGCCTCACACTCACTCCAGCAAATGGCTTGGCTTTGGAATTGCTTTGGAATTGCCCAGAAAATGGGCCAAATGTCAACTTATGAACAACGGATCAGTAAGGAGAAATGAATGGAGAAATAGAGAAAGAGGAGGAGGATGAAGAACATGAAAAAAGGAGTGTTCTGTGATGAGATTTGGGCTACTCTCACTGATCATGTAGTCAACCACTTAATTGTATCACTGAGAGGGAGTGGACAGATAGTAACTTACATTGATTTACAATAGTGGGGATAGTTTGAACCTTTAGAAATGAAAACAAGTACGTTACAATGTGGGCGGCGCAGTGGTGCAGTAGGTAGTGCTGTTGCCTCACAGCAAAGAACGGTGCTGGGTCGCAGGTTCGAACCTCGACTGGGCTGGGTCAGTTGGCATTTCTGTGTGGAGTTTGCATTTTCTCCCTGCGTTCGCGTGGGTTTTCTCTGGGTGCTCCGGTTTCCCCCACAGTCCAAAGACATGCGGTACATGTCAGGTGAATTGGGTAGGCTAAGTTGTCCGTAGTGTATGAGTGTGAATGAGTGTGTGGATGTTTCCCAGAGATGAGTTGCGGCTGGAAGGGCATCCGCTGCGTAAAAATGTGCTGGATAAGTTGGCGGTTCATTCCGCTGTGGCGACCCCAAATTAATAAAGGGACTAAGCCGACAAGAAAATGAATGTTACAATGTACTGTAATGTACAAATGTTTTTGTACATTACAGTACACATGTTTTTGTACATTACAAACTTGATCCTGGAGGGCCCTGCTGAGTTTTGCTCCAACACTAATCAAACACACCTAAACAGACTAAACACACCAAACACACCTAAACAGTGTCTTCAAGATCACTAAAAAGCTACCGGCAGGTGTCTTTTATTAGGGTTGGAGCAAAACTATGCAGTACACAGGCCCACCAGGATCAGATCTGCCCATCTTTGTTCTAATATGTACCAATATATACATAACAGCTACAGAGGTTGTACAATAAAACTGAAACACCTGGTTTTAGACCACAATAATTCATTAGTATGGCGTTGGGCCTCCTTTTGTGGTCAATACAGCATCAATTCGTCTTGGGAATGGCAGATACAAGTCCTGCACAGGGGCCAGAGGGACTTTGAGTCATACTTCGTGTAGAATAGTGGCCAGGTCACCACGTGATGCTGGTGGAGAAAAAGGTTTCCTGACTTGCTCCTCCAAAATAACCCAAAGTGGCTTAATAATTTTGGATCTGGTGACTGTGCAGGCCATGGGAGATGTTCAAATTCACTTTCATGTTCATCAAACTACTTTGCCACCAGTCTTGCTGTGTATTAGTGCATTATCATCCTGATACATGGCACCACCTTCAGGATACAAAATTTGAACTATTGTGTGCACATGGTCCTCCAGAATGTTTTTTTTTTGGAGTCTTTGGCAGGGAAGCGTCCATCTAGCACAAGTATTGGGCTTAGGGAATGCCATGTTATTGCAGCCCAAACCATTACTGATATACCCCCATGCTTCACTCTGGGCATGCAACAGTCTGGGTGGTATGCTTCTTTGGGGCATCACCACACGGTAACTCTCCCGGATGTGGGAAAGACAGTGAAGGTGGACTCTACTCCACCTCTAAACCCAACTCTCATTTGATTTTTAATGTGATAAGACTCTCGTTAAGTATGATTTATAAGTATTTTGAATTACGAGGACACAAGGCTTGTCCTCATAAATCAGTACAGCTGATTTCCAGGGATGGGCAAAAATACATTGAAATGTATTTTAAAATAAAATACAAAATACCTCAGTTTTACGTGTATAAAAATAAACTATAAAATACAGCAGCCAACAAGTATCAAAATAAAATACTGTATTTTGTATTTTGAAAATAACTAGAAAATACTTTTACAAGGGAGCATGACTTTTTTTTTTTAGTATAGATTTTGTACAAATTTAATACAGAAAGTTCTGTCTTAAAGATTATCTCTTTAATCACTGTAATAACCATTTAATGCAGATAATGAGTTGGACTATATCTTTTGATTTGAATTGCCACCATCTCTTGAAAGTCTTATTTTTCATTTTTGCAATTGAAATCTTCAATACTCAATGTAAAATCACAATTTCTGAAACTACAAAATTTTCCAGTTTTAGTCATTTCCATAAATCATGTTTTTTTTTTTTGCAATTGTACTCTTCAAAACACAATATAAAACATTATATCTAAAAAAATTGGGAGTTTTTGACCAGTAGACTGAAATATTATTTAATGTTTTTTGTGTCATACTGTTTAACTGTATCAAAGTTTGTAATTAACTATAAAGAGCACCTGCAGACCACCTACTGGCATTTGAAACAGCCAATTTATTTCTGTAGTTATCGCCACTGTAGGACGTTTTTATGTTGTTTGTTTTATTTTCCTGTCTTATTTTGACTTGCTCCCGAATCTTCCCCTGCTATTTGTCTGTTACTTTCTTTATATGTAATGGATCATTTCCATCCATACTCCAAGCATTGATCAACGTCTTCAATATTGATCAATTTTCTGTTCTGATCTCAAGCCTTGGCAAATAACTGAGAAAGTACCAAGCAAGGGCCGCATTTTTATGATGTCATCGTGTAGACTTTTTATTTCATACAAAATATTAACCCATTTTCATAAACCCCATACAATACAAATTACAAAATACTATTTTGTATTTAAAATTCGTATTTGAAATACATGTATCATAAATACTGCCCATTCCTGCTGATTTTTATATGGCTGATGTATTTCTTTTATTTTCTACTGTGTATTACTGTTTTACAACCATGAATATATATTTTATATAAATCGATGATATTGATATAAATTATGATATCCCAAACTATAAAGTTAAAGAAAAAAAATCTACTTTAATTATCTTAAGAACTTGTTTTTTACAATTACGAACCTTTGGTTGAATGCGAATTTTGTTTAGATGTTAAAGGTTACCTATGGAACCATCAGTGCCAAGAAAATAACTTTATTACAAGAGCACTTATAAAAACAAATAAACAGACAAACAAACAACCAAGCTAGGAAACACATATGGTAGGCCTACATACAGTCTGCTAAACGTATGTCTGTCGTGTACATATCCTACCGTGTAATAAAGCACAATTACTTTTTGACTTTAAACATTTCAGTTGTTCCATTTTATACATTCATGGTCAGATTATATAAAATAACATATTTTTGCTAGATCACTTTTATCAATTAGGTCACTTCAGAGAATAAATCAGTTCTGAATTCTAACCAGTTTAATCGATTGACGGCGCGTCTGCGCAGTAAGCGGCAGCTGTGGACAAAATCACAAGTAAACAGCAGGAGGCGCGCGAGGTCAATCTATCATCACAGGTGTACACCTGATCTGACGGGAACAATGGGTTACGTCATTACGCACATAATTAAATTATAGCTTTCTTTCATCATAAGTAACCGAGGATTTGTGTGCTATAGTAGTAAAATATTAGGGCCTTTACATTGCCTTGAATTGTTTGTAAACATTTCAGATGCTTAAATGATAGATGTTTAGGATCATCATAATATTTTTACACTGTGGCAATCAGCAGCAACAACAATAATAAACAACAACAACAACAACAACAACAACAACAACAACAACAACAACAATAATAATATTAATATGAAGTAGTGTAAGCTTTGCTTCCGTATTTACACACCCACGGCGGCGGTATGTGTTGCCATATTGTCTGAAACACCCTGTGTGTTTTGTGCATAAAATATATTGTAAAAAGCACATTCTTGCACTCAACGCTTAGAAATGCTTTAATACATTCTTCATGAGCTTTTAATGTTTTTTTTCATAGATTAAGTCTTTTTTTGTGAATACACGACCTTTAATGACATCAGAAAGACTGATAATTCTGCTGTTATAAATTTGTTTAAGTTTATTTCTCTCGCATTGTATGGCCAAGCTTTTAGGTTAGTCAATATCTGCTTAATTAGGCGAGAGCAAATATGGTAGCAGTCATGTGTGAAAACGCTCCAAATCTGGCACGTTGTCCTCACAGGGGGATTTTTTTCAGCGGATCTGGCGCCCTGCCGTCGGTCGGTCAGTCAGTCAGGCAGCTGCTGTTCTTTACACATACAAGCAGAAGAGACACACAGGTCTGAATGGTGAAAGGAAGGTAAAACCAGCTACAAAATCGCCTTTTATAGCGGAATGTTCACTCGAAGGGGTTATGGAGACGTCAAGAAATCTACACAGAAAGTTCTGGACCCAAAGAAGGATGTTTTTACGCGTCTGAAGCATCTGCGCGCACTGTTAGGTGAGTGAGACTCTGACAGTACTGAAACCTTCAGAGCGTATTCCCTACATCACGCGTTTATCTCGTAAAATCAGCTGATTCTAGGGTGTAAATGGCACAGAGATGTTCAGATGGGTGTTCGAATGTGAAACAGGGGCTGTAATGTTAGTGATCGATAATGCATGGATTGAATGATTAGCGTTAGCTAGCTTATCGTGCTACATCAACAACAGACCTGTCAGGCTGCCGTGTGTGGATACAAACGTGGCAAATATATAAACAACGCGCACGACACG
>CAIGQZ010032543.1:1151032-1198898 GCA_903798205.1 Danio tinwini
ATATATATATATATATATATATACAGTAATATGTTAATACAAACTTTTTATCCTGCATGTGATTAATCATTTGACAGCACTAGTGTAAATACATGTATTAATTTTATATTTCATTTTAATTCACAAATACCTAACCTTTTACTGAAAAAAACAACAATTAATATTGGTATGGAAAATAATATGAAATAACTTTTTTGTCCAAATGTCAAAATTTTTGAAACTTTTACAATTCATGAGTGAAACCTCTCTGGGGCGGCATGGCATGGCTCAGTGGTTCGCACTGTTGACTCACAGCAAAAAGGTTGCTGATTCGAGTCCCAACTGGGCCGGTTAGCATTTTTTTGTGGAGTTTGCATGTTTTCCCCATATTTGCATGGGTTTCCCCCATGTGCAGAAATTTCCCCCACAGTTCAAAGACATGCGGTACATGTGAATTGAATAAACTAAATTGTCCGTAGTGTATGTGTGTGTGTGTGTAAATGAGTGTGTATGGTTGTTTCCCAATACTGGGTTGTCCGCTGAATAAAACATATGCTATAATAGTTGGCGGTTCATTTAGGTGTGGCGACCTCTCAAATAGAGACTAAGTCAAGGAAAAATGAATGAATGAATGAATGAAATTTCTCTAAAGTATATTACCATTCATATTTCCCCCTTTTTAAGCACACAAAAATTAGTAAAACAAGAACAAAAAAAAAATCCAGCCACGACTATGTTTTACAGAACTAGAAATATGAAACAAATTTTGTTACTCATTCATCACAAAGAGCAAAAACAAAGATTAAATAAATAAAATACTAAAAAATAAAGAGTTTTACAACAATAGAAAGTGACTGAAAATAATAGGAAAAAGCATTACCTTAATTTTCAAAATACAATTAGGAAATCCTGATGAAAGAGGACGTGTGTCTGTATTCTCATAATCAAGAGAGAGGAGGTTTGTTTGAGTGGCAACAACACTCCAAGGATTACAGCTGGAGAATTGCAGAAATTAGTTGAGTTTTGGGGTCAGAAAACCCCAAGCACCTTAGTCAGCACAAGTTGTTTGGAATGATTTATACTCATTCAAAAAATAAAATAAAATAAATCAAGCTCATTCTATTGTCAGAAAATTGAACAGGATTTAAAAAAGAGCTTTCCCACACCAAGCCTTACACAAAAGGTACACAGTGTCCACAATGAACTATACTGCAGGATCTTAAATGTTGTTTTAATGTTAAAGATGAAAGAGCATCAACATGGGTCAAAGAAGCACAAGGATAAGAAGAGAGTTTGTATGGGGAAAAATGTTCTCTAATTTCTTACCAGGTTTTCCTCCAACCTTAGCCATTAGTCATTAATGGAGAAATTTTAGAAGTATTTTAGTAAGTGTACTTTTTTTTTGTTTTTATTCTTGCCATAATAAAAAATATAATTGTAGAGCAAGTCAAGTTCTGTTGCCATTAATATTTAAATTTAATAGGTAAAACTGTCCGGGATATGAACAAAAGCAAGTGATGCATCATTTAGATTTAAAAATTTTAGATAAAAAAAAAATCTTGAATGGTTATAAAAATCTTTATAATAAATAATAAAAATAATAAAAAACAACTATCTTGTTAATTATTACACACAGCAGGTAGAATGCAAATATGTGAAGTGCACAGTACAATGAGACTTTGATTGTTAAAGTGACAGAGCTATTATCAGTATTGGGGTAACACATTACAAGTAACATAAGTTATGTAGTAATATGACTTTTCTAAGTAACGAGTAAAGTAACACATTACTTAAAAAAAAATAAGTAATAATATCTGAGTTGAAAATGTAATGCAAGTTACTTTTTAGTTTAATAATTTGCTTTTAAAAATAAACTGCTAAATTAAGATTAAAGTAGTCATAATGAATCGCTCTCAATGAGAGAATGTGTTCATTATTTTGTACGCACTGAATAAAAGGAAAAGGGGATTGTCTCAATGGACAGTGATTTTACTTTAGACAAATAGTACAAAAGTACTATTATATAGTATATAGCAAACACATTACTTTAAACTTTCAATAATCTGTATATACGGCATGTATAGCCCTGGGGTCAGGAAGTTCTCAGATAACATTATCCTAAAATATTTTTTAAAGGTAAATGTAGGTGTAGGCAGGGGCGGATTAAGTGATTTTGGTGCCCTAAGCAATTCCAACCATGGGGCCCAATTCCTGAAATGCACCCTTTTCTACTTTTCTTTAATTATTATTTATATTGCTGTTATCTTCTTTTTGTCATTTTAAATAAATGCAATCTCTACATTTTAAATTATTAGTTTTCTTAAAATGAATTAACAACTCAAAAAAATAAATATATATTTTTTTATAAATTTAACTGCTGGACTGCTCCATGATGGATATTTTATTTTTAAATATTACTATTACATAACATTACATTATTATAATAATATTATATTTGATTGTATATTAAATTATATTTACTTGCGTTAAAATTGTATTTGTTTAACTATCATCATAAAAAGATATGGTAGAAAACAATGTTATTTATACAGTAGTTTATAGGTATAATTTTATACTTCTAGATATTTATTGGGGGCCCCCAGATTTCTTGGGGCATTTAGCGGCCGCTTACCTTGCTTATGGGTTAAATCTGCCTCTGGGTGTGGGTTATACAGTGCGTTGTTAATTGCAGAGCTCCTCTGTTAAAAAAAGAAAGGGAAAAAATGTTTTGAAAGAGATTAAGCCTCAGTAATAACGCAAAAGTAAAAAGTAAGTAACACATTACTTACCAAAAAAGTAACACAAGTTATTTTTTGGGGGAGTAACTCAATATTTTAATCCATTACTTTCAAAAGTATATTTCCACAACACTGGCTGTTATTTTTAATATGAGGTACAAAAATGCTTGTTGTAATTAAGGAAGATTGCTTCTAACAATGAAAGTAGTCCACCCAAAAATGAAAATCCTGCTGTCATTTTATACAGCCTTGACTTGTTTCAAACTATTTAGAGATTTGTTTTTTGGTTCTGTTGAACACAAAGACAATATTGTGAAGAATGTTAAAATACAGATTTAAAATAAAATGACACTTTTTCTGAGCATCTTTTTTTTTTTTTTTTTTTACTGGAAGCTGACTTTATATGAGCGGTTAATCAGTGCTTTTCCTGCTGACTCATTTCTGGTTCGGTGTCAAGACGAATGAGCAGAGGTCACAGGATGCTGTCTCTCATGTCCTGTGTGTTTTAACAGTCTGTCTATTAGGAGCTAGATAGAACCGGTTTGTTTTGCCGTCAGCTGTTATTTGGATCTCCATATAGGCCTGCTCTCACCCGCCTGCAGTGTAACATTGTCCAGCGTTTTCATAAAAGGAAGAATTTCCTCTTACAGGCTACTTCCTGTGTGGGCAGGAAGTGAGGATGAGTGATGGAGGTACAGAGAAGGTCTAGTATTATTGGGCTGAATTTATTAGGTTTTTCCCCTCCACTTTTTTTCTTTGCCAGTTATTTATTTGTTTGGCTGCTTTATAGAATATTATTCGACATTGGTCATTTTTCAAAACTCACTGTTTTCAGGTCATGTCAATAAATCACATGCAAACAAATCTATAGCAAACATTCACCGTTGTGCCACTATGGGACCTGGCATTTTATGTGTTTGGCCAAATTGCTGGTGTCATTATTTTGTACATATGGGCTCCATTGGCTCAAATATTATCCTGACACCTAAATGTCAAATGTGTCATTAATGCACCCATGGGAAAATGTAAATGAATAATGTGTGCACTGCTTTTGTGGTTGAAACATGTTCGGAAACAGTCAGTATTAGTGCAATTTGGCATCATTTGATTTTGGTTTGTCAGCTTGCATGCTTCTTTAATGCAGCATATTACATTTTAACTGGTTGATGGAAATTATTCTTAAAATGCATTCTAAAAACAAAAAATAATATATATAATTAGGATTAGTCATACAGTAGTTTTTTTAAGCGGCAGTAATACCAAAAAATGTGCTTATTTCATTGTTGTGATATCACTTTACCACATACTGGAACATGTTCAATGTGTGCTCAAGAAAGTGTAAACACATTGTGAATCAGACATTCATTGTGCAGTGTTGTCATCTCATGCTTAATAGAGGTGCTTGTTATCTGTTTATATCATGGTTTAAAAAACTGATGTGACAAAATCAATCTAGTTTCATTTGAAAATATGTGTTTCAGCCTACATGTTTGCAAAACATAAAATAAAGAGTGCAGGGTAAATTTTGTTGCACATTTTAAATGACAAATCCAGTAGAATGGATCCACTGCAGATCAAAAATGTGTTAGATTGCATTTTTATACTTGTGACGTGTCCATGAGAAGGACTGGCTTGTAGTACGCATCACAAAGGGAACCACTGACCTAAACCCTTCCCCAAACCCAACAAATAGTGCCTTCAAAAGCAAACGAGAAGGGAAAAGTCAGCTGACCATGTAGTTCTACCTTGAATTTTTTTATCTCTTTTATGGAACCGCGCTTCATCGAAATTGAATCCGATCGCTCTGCGTCACAAGTAAAACACAGTACAAGGTAAGCTACTGAGCAAACTCACCATGCCAGAAAGGTTGTCCATATGGAGATAGAAATGTGAGGCAAATGTATTCAATGACAAATCAGACACTGTTAAGGTGTTTTGTTTATTTATTTGGTGTTGCACAAAACCTTTTCAGAAAAACAGCATGATATAGAGGTTGTTTGCAGTCACGTGGTTCTGGTGACACACGGAATACAGATGGAGGGCAGGAAGTACAAAACTAAATGGGAGGCATAGGGTAAAGTATGTATTTTTGCGATTTATACCATATTTCAAAGGAGATATAAATTGAAAATAACCACATATGTTGGGTATGATCCTTATATCATGAAGAGTGCCGAGTTTATACTGAACTAAAATATATCTGCCTGTCATCGAGGCGGTACTGTATAAGCTATTACGCTACATGAAAAAAATACTATAGTAAATACTATAGTGAAGTGGTCGGGAACCTATGGCTCGTGAGCCACCTGTGGCTCTTTGACCAAAAATAGGTGGCTCTCCAGCTGTCTCCCTTCAATAAAATTCTACAGTTTAAAAAATGATAATCATCACTAGTAATCAGTTTCCTATTGAAAATACATTTACAATTCCCTCGTTATTGTAATTTTATTATGTAGGAAAAAGAATAAAAACTCGACGTTTCAAACAATGCGTGTGTGCGACGCAGTGAATAACTTACGTTTCTATGGTAACCGCGCAAGCGCGCACGTAAAGTCAAACAACGTTCATGAGTGGAGATGATGGCAAAAAGAAATCATCGAAAGTTTCAAAATGAGTGGGCAGAAATTATTGACGGCTCTACTGCTCTGCCCTATCTGATCTGCACCAAACGTATTTCGTCTTGTAAAATATCAAATGTTAAGAGACATTTTAAAACCCACCATGCTGCTTTTGCGGCCAAGAACCAGCAGAGTGAAAGCAGAAAGAAGGCGTGTGAGGAGCTCCAGCATAAACTGCAAACCAGACAAAAACAGCAGAGGCAGGACGGGAGTTTGGACAGGGGCATGTGGGAATTTGAGTGCTGCGAGATCATTGAAGCTCGCAGGGCAAATGAAACCTTTCACAAACGGCGAATAAGTCGTGTATGCTACTAAGTACAGCAAATAAACTGTTCGCGGCAGTGCTTAATCTGAGCCTTAATTTGAATCTTGTTCCGAGAAATGTCAGATATTCGTGTATTGCGTTCCGGTATTTATTTTAATTGATCCAGCATTAACTTGTGCGAGGTGAATACCTGTGTGTGTGTGACATCCAATGCCTCAGTTTGTCATGTGGGTACACAAACCGGTCTTGAACGATTTGTTCATTTTGAACGAATCTTCACTCGAGAATGATGAGTCATCTCAGGGAGTGATTTGTTCATTCGCGCATGCGCACATTTGTGCCAGTGAAGGAGAAGATTAGTTCATTTTTTCGAGTTCTCTATTGGGTTTGAATCGTTCGTTCTTCACATGAGAGGCAGAAGCCAATCATATGCATTTGGAGCCGGAAAAAGATTTGATCTGTTCATTTCTCGAGTCCTCGGTTTCGAGTCATCTCTTTACATACTAGTATACTAGTAACTGTATAGTTATAACTATACTAGTAAAAGCTGTTAAATGATGAACGAATAACTTAGAAAGTAGTGTGATCAACGTTTGGCCTAGTTGTAGATGTGTTTGGAAGCATCTCGTAACATTTGAATGTCATTTTCGCAAATTGAACTCGGGGAAAAAAAAATACTTTTTTGCTTTTGCCAAAAACCCCCCAGAAATGGCTCTTTGCTGAAAAAAGGTTCCCGACCCCTGCTATAGTGTTTGGAAGCATATAGATAATGAATTGAATTAAACTGGCCTAGTAATTATATTGTGGCTGTGATAATGAACAAATTATTCAATAGGCTTCAGTTTTCTAAGCTATACACCATCAAGATGCACCGCAGTTTACACTAACATTATAGTTTTTATTACAGTTTATCAGTTTACTATGCTGTAGTATTCATTAACAAAGAGTTGTACACATTATACACTTTACTATGTGGTTCAAAAACATGTTATTATTAATTACTATAGTTTTTCCTCATCCGGATAATGCTATATCTTCCAGACATCACAAAATAACAGATGAAAGCATACAAAAGCATGGACGCATAGTCTACATTATTATTTATTTATTTTTGTAAGGGGGAAAAGGTGCTCCACAATAATAACTGTCTAGTTTTGCTTGCAAAGGTTGCATTTCTTTTTTTATTCTACCACTGCTGCGCATCTTGATGTTCACGTTACGGTTGTCTATTCCACCAAAACGCCAGTAAAAACTATTATTGGATTATTACAAAAGATGGAGACTTCATTGCAGCGATTGAATGGCATTCTTCCGTGTTTCAGCTAGTTTCCCCCTTTTATGAGCAAAAACTTTCGTAAGTCCATAAAAGCTGTTCTCATTTTTCATTTTAGTTGATTTAAACAAATAAAAACAATATAAAACAGAAACATTTAGATGTTCTGATAGCAATTCCTATGTAGATGAATCACTTCTTGCCCTCCATCTGAATTTCGCGCGTCATCAATGATGTCATGTGAAAACCTATTAATCCATGTACTAGAATCAATATGATTTTCCCTATAAAATTAACTGTTAATTCATCCATCATATGTCCATTTAAATATCATTAATGTGAAAAGGAAACATTTTTTGCTTATTTTTGGCTGTTTTTGTTGTTGAATAAACAGCTATTTTTTAGCTGTTAAATCATCAATAATATGTCCCAAATATCATTTTTGTGAAAAGGAACAATAACTGTTAGTGTCGTACTGCCCTGTAGCATTCATTTTAACTTGAAACAAAAATCAAACCTACTGTATGATGAAGTACATTTTTGAGTTTCACAAAACAAATGTAGGCTGAGGCACACGTTGGCACTTTTGTCTGAGGGACATTTGACTGAGGCACAAATGTAGGCTGAGACATAGACAAAACTTTTGGTACCCTTCTATTGAAGAAAGTAAAACCACAGTGGTCACTGAAATAACTTGAAACTGAAATAAAAACAATGATTTTTAAAAAATGACTGAAAATAAACAATATTGCTTTTGAATTGCTTTTGAATTGTAGTTCAACTAAAGGATTAAAAAAGGCAAACTAATGAAAGTGGCTTGGACTAATGAAAGTGGCTTTTATCTTCCAATAAACCTATGATGGACAAAATAGATCTGTTTAATATGTTTTAGATTGAACAAAAACATGCTTTAAAAATGAAATATACATATTATCAGAGTTATTACTTAATATATTTAATTATTTGTTTTATTTTTTATTAATCTTACTATTTAAAACCTTTAAATTAAATAGTAGTTGGCAATTTTTTGGTTTGTCTTGAGCATAGCCATGTTTTTGCTGTTGGTTCGAGAGCTGCTGTGTGTGCATTCACTGGTCGTGCGTGGTTGGGCATGACTGAGTTTGGTCATTACAGCAGCACCTGATCACACACAGCTTGCCTTTACTTTCTTTACCAACCAACCCCCATAGCCACTATCACAGTGACAGCACAACGGTCAACAGCCCCAGCCCGGGTCACTGGGACGAACCACTCCTCTGGCTGCAGAAAGGAAAAATCATATTGATTTCAGTACATGGGTTAATATTACACACCATGCTATACATTATGCTGTTTTTCTGGAAAGGGTCATTGACATTCTGGTATAACACAACCACATGCGATCATTGATATTCTAGTGTTAGGTCACATTGGAACTGACAATGAAAGAAAACAAGCAAACACTGCACTGTCAATGAATATGTTTTATGTACATATGTGTGTTTAATTTACAGTGTTGTATTGAAAGCCTAATATGAAATTCTTTGAGTCTGTCCACTGTACTTTTTTTCAGATGTTAATACATGTGACTTTTCGACAAGTGATAATTACATTGTTTATTAAAACATTGATGGAAAATCCAGTATATTCAGTAATATAAGGATAGTTGAGCATTTGTTTCTCAGTACAAAGTTACCAGGAAGCTGATTGCAATCTATTTACATGAGTCCTGCATTTCCATGTAGGTTTGAATGATGCAAAACATTTTCAAACCTTGAGCGATTTGGTTAAGGACAGAGCTGAGCAGGAATCCATCCATCAGTCTCAAGGCCCCAAATGCCACTGGCAAGCCTGTTCTGATTATTATTTAATAAATACTACCACAACTCCTCATAGACCCTGTAAATAGGTGGGTAGGAACTAAATAAAGCAAATAATTGAATGAAAAGGGATGCAGTAGAGTACACACTGCAATTGTTGGGCTGCACGATTTATCCTTAAATGATCACAATCTCGATTTGACACCTCAAACAATCTTAAAGGGGAAGAGATGCAGTCAGTCAAGTTTAAATTTAGTAAATGGATTTCCACTTTAATGAAAATATATTAAACAAACTCGATTAATGTAACCATTTTGAAGAAAACGGCATGTTTTACTATGGTTTTAAGAGCTAGGGAGCCGCCATCTTGGAATATCACTGTGTCTGACATCATTAGGTTGGTTCCGTTCCATCAGCTGAACAGATACAATAGAAATAATCAGCTTGTTAAGTGTTGACATATGGAATACTGTTTCCAGATCCAAGCCGCTAGTCATTTTAATTAAGAATATTTGTTTATGACCAATTTTAGTCATGTGACACATTAAAGTTAATTTTATATAAAATCATGATTCAGTCTCTGGACTTGCTGCATCACGGACATCAATATTTTAACAATTTATAAAAAAATCATTACTTTCTGGCCCTCGGATATTAGGCATGCATATATATATTGCGATCATGATTTTCGAAAATATTATGTTTCTTTGTAAATGTTTATTATTAGCATTTGTTGAGTCTCCCCATACAGTTTGATAGAGTGTTTTGACATGGAAGCTGCTTCGCGTGACGTCACACTTAACAAGCAGATGGATTGAACACAGAGACTGGAAAGCCTAATTTAACCCAGTGAGTAAAGTTGTGGGTTTGGAGCTGGTGCAAATACAAGTATCAGATGTGTGTCTAATATAAAAAAATATATTTATTCTATTTTTCTTCTATTTTGCCTTTTAATTTTAGATTGTTTGATGCACTTTGATCCACTCTCTGTATTATGCTGCCTGTCTGGGTTTCAACAAGGTCCAGTGCCGATGTAATGGGACTGGTACTTTCACTTTTCCCTACAACAGCTGCTCACCGCTTTTCATGTTCAAACCAACATCCAGGTTTTGTCCGGCTGTTCCCCCACAAGTCCAAAGACATGCGCTATCGGTAAATTGGGTGTGCCAAATTGTCCATGGTGTATGTGTGTGAATGAGAGTGTATGATTTCCTAGTGATGGGTTGCAGCTGGAAGGGCATCCGCTGCGTAAAACGTGTGCTGGATAAGTTGCGGTGTGTGGTTCGTTCCGCTGTGGCGAACCCGGATTGATAAAGGGACTAAGCCGAAAAGAAAATGAATGAATGGAAACCAATTTACAAAATGATGTAAAGTTGACTAACTGCTTTACTTCCACTTTAATCCTGCATTTCTACAATCTTTTACGAAGAACCTGTTGTTACGTTGTTTTCTGTTTGGTTGATAAGCAATGCCAACAGACTCCAAAAGACATTGACA
Source organism: Danio tinwini (assembly GCA_903798205.1). NCBI lineage: Eukaryota > Metazoa > Chordata > Actinopteri > Cypriniformes > Danionidae > Danio > Danio tinwini. The sequence goes on from CAIGQZ010032543.1 coordinate 1,161,202, forward strand.
AAATCAGCTTAGGCCCTGATCACACAAAACACATTTGTTTTTTCACATTGAAAGGTGCCTTTTTAAAATTTTGTTTACTAATGGTCATGGGCGTTTTGCGCACTGCTTATGCACGCCTCACATTTTTGCCATTGCGCACTGTGCGCCTGCAGTTGAAAAAAGTAAACTGTGGAAAAGGTGCACTACGTCAGTTGCATCTTTTTCATTCTCTATTCAAATGGAAGCAAAGGCAGGGTTTCAGTTGATGTCACAGCAGTGTTTGTGTTGTCTACAAAGACTTTTAATATGCAATATATATACAGTACAATATAATCCAAAATTTTAGATTGTGAGTTGTGTGGAGAGGAATGATGTTCAGGTTTAGAGGCTTTATTAGGAGTGTTGTGTTTCCACTGTAATGACAGTTGTGTTCATAATGTGTTGTTTTCAGGGATTTGGTATGATGGAGGAATAGAGAGAGTGGTGTGTTCATTGCCCCTCCTGTTCCTGCTCAGCCGGCTGTGCTGCCACTCCTGTCCTGTCACACATACCCTGTGCTGACTTCACCTGTACAATAGAGCATTGGTGTTTTCAGCAGTATTTATTTATTTGTATTTATTTATTTTTTTCATTCAGAAAGTAGTGAAGGTCAGCGGGGCTTGCAGTATTGATTGAAAGAGGAGGGGGTCTTTAGAGTAAAAGGTTGAACAATACAGCAGCTTAGTGAATGCTGGTTCTTATGCCTGGCACACAGCTTTCTGAAGCTGCAGTTTGATGTGTGTGTGTGTCCACACCTTAGACATGCTGCTAGTCTTTGTAGCATCAACTGGTTTATAGATATTCATGGTTTTTCTTTTATTGTTTTGCGCTACTGGCAAAGTATCAGACTGAGCCTCTGACCTTAACTTCAAATCTTTTGGGATAATCTTGCAACTCTTTTATAAGGAGGTGGAACTCTTCTCTTTGCGCAGTCTGAGGATTGTATAAATTCAAATTGTCCTCTTTTTTTAAGAGAGAGGACAACAAAATCATTCTCACTGCTTGAGGGCTCCAATTTGTATTGTTTTGCATTTATTTAGCAACTGATTAATTTTAATGCATAATGCATACGTTTTTTTTTTGTGATATTTTTAAGCAATCGAATACTAAAAAATGCATACAAATTTATGAAATGCGTTGTGTAAAGATTTTAACACTTAGTTTTCTTAGATTTTCTATTTATATTTGTTTGTTTGCTTTGTTTTGCTGCTTAGGAAATTGCTGCTGAGGACAATGACCAATCATAGGGGTGTAAGAACTTGCCAGTGCTCAAAAAGCAAGCTGTATAATATTTACATTAGTTTATTTGTTATGAATGCTCGTGCTGTCTTCTGTGCATGTTATTGGAGTTTTGTCTAAAACATTTACAAAGAGTGTTTTTTTTTTTGAGCAGGTAAAATTAAAGGTACAGTTCATATATCTTACTGCTTGTATTAAAGGACAAATTTGTATTACAAGTAATATATAAATATAAACATATATTTATATATTTTAATAAAAAAAAATTCTTGTGTTGTAAAGAAAAAAATGTAATTATGTATGGAAAGCATCGTCAATGCACCGTGATGCACTGAGATATCGAATTGAACCAAATTGATGGCATGATAATCATAACCTAACCGAACCGTGAGACCAGTGTAGGTTCACACCCCTAGTTTCCTTATCCACAAAAGTAAAGGAATAAAGAAAAAAGTAAAATAAAGAGAAATTAAAGAGGCCGAATGGAGGAGGCTCTTTATCCTCATGCAGATGGTCTGTTTAACTGTTTCCTCGCTAGTGAAGCATTCAGTAGTTTTTTTTTACAAAGTCAGCCATATAAATAACAAATGCACAAACTAACTCTTAAAGGAAATAGGAAATGAGACTCTGATTGGTTTAATGAACGATATGCTCAAAACATACCCATAACTTATTACGAGAATAAGGACAACCCTGCTAGACTGTATATTTCTGTTCTTAAAGGGTCACGAAACATCAAAACACATTTTTTTTGAGCTGTTGACCGTCATATATGTGTCCCACGCTGCTATAAACACTAATAGGACACATATATTTCACTAAAAAGTAAAGAAATTGCTTGGAGGTCTGTACCTGTGAGTACATTGTGATGTCTCTAAGTGTGCGGCATTAATTCATGAGAAAGACTTGGTTCAAACCAATCAGTGCGCTCTATTGTGTATGCAGTGCAACTTCATTAATATGCATGATAGCTTTGAAGAGTTACAGTGTTCAGACGGCAGAGAGACGCCACTTTGTGTTGCCAAAACAAGTGAAAGAACAAGAATTTGGAGACATGTGTCGTCAGTGTTGTGTTTATTAATGTGCTGTGTTTATTAATGTGCTTCAACAAAGGTTTTGTTTTCATTTTCCCTCTATGAGAGCGCAGCTGGACTTACATGTGTATTACAGTGCACGCGACACGCAACAGAAATGCGTTTGTAAGGAACATTTTTACCCGAGAGCTTTTCGCATCTGGAAATGATGAAATCCAGATTTGCCGCTCGTCTCCTCTTAAAAAAGACAAAGCTTCAGTTTGTATTGATTGTCCTGTGTCTACAGATTTGGTAAGTGTGTGTGAGAGCAGTGCCCTTTGTTTGTTAATTCAGATGGCAAAGTTAGTTCGTATCTTTAGCAGTGCTCTTTCAGTTTTTAAAGACATACCATAGTCAAAATGATTTTGTTACTAAGTTTACAGTATGTTAATATCACTGCAATATTATAGTACAATATTGTAGATTAAAAGATCCGCTGTAAATGCTGCTTTCCCAATGTAAACATGTAAACGCCACAATCAAACTACTGTCGTGTAGAATTTTCGCCACATTTTGTGACAGGATAGTCTTTACACACACGGCTTTCTGACACTGCCTACCGAGTGCATCTAAGTTTCAGAGAAATGCAGAGGATTTTTTTCTCCCATACGTCGTGCGGTATCAACTAATTAAAACTCCACTCTCCAGCAGTTTCTCTCGTTTGTCTTGGGACATGCAGGAAATGTTCCTGAAAAACAGTGAAAGTGCCAAACTGCAGTTAAAGTCGACAAATTAATAATTTGGCAAATAATTTGATTACTGATGTCCATGTAAACACAGTCACTGTCTTTCTCCCTTGCGTCTGTGTGTTTGTTTTGCCTCCAGTGTTGCCAGATGTAGCTGATTTTTTTTTACCCGCACAATCGGATTCAAAACTGCCCAATCTGGCAACACTGTTTAGCTCGCCTCTGTGAAAATCAGCGCATGCCCAAATGGAAACTCCCATACATGTATTTGCAAATCCTTCTCTCTTTCTCTCCCTCGACACTCCCACCTAAACAGAGCTGGACAAGCCCACTTTCCAGACTTTTTCCAAACTAGAGGTGTGAAAACACTCTGCTGAGACAGGGGGGTTTTATGGCCCTTTAAAATAGCAAAAGTGGATTCAGACATGCTCTTGGTGCTTTTGCGCCATGCGCTTTAGACTTTGTGTTTAGATCATTAAAATAGAGCCCTGAGTGTCTTTAACTTTTAAGGGAACAATTTAATGTTACAGCCAGTCTAAATAGATTCTTCTTAAATGATCCAATGTTTAATAAATCAACAAATAAATAAATATATAAATAAGCAACTGGATGAATGAATCAATAATAATAATAATAATAATAATAAAAACAAACAATATTGCTTTAAGGACATTGGGTCTTCATTGTCTGACAGAACTCTCTTGTACATGTGCACATACTCTCTGCTCTCTGAAGAGTGATTGTTATAAGCGGCATGCATGAGCAAATGTACTAAATGACTGTACCTCCAAACATTGTTTTGTCCCTTATGTAAACAAGTCTCAAATATCTAGCATATTGCATGTTTTTGATCTGCTTTTTTCTGCCTCCTGTTTTGTGGCAGTGGGTGAATACTTGTGATCAGATTACCTGCAAGGAATGTCAGTAACTGTAAACAGGGCTCATTGTTTGAGTGCGATTATATGGCTGTGACCTAAGAAAAGAGCCAGTGAGGGTTGGCAGGGGAAGATAAAATGCCTAAAGCAGGGCTGTACCCTCTCAGATAGAAAGATATACACACTTACTGTACACTAACTTCATTACATGACTTTATTAGGTATACATTCTGATTATGGGTAACACTTTATTTTGATGGTCCATTTGAGTATTAGTAGACTGTCTGCTTAATATCTGTTGATATTCTCCTTCAACGGACATTTAACTGACTATAAGAAACTTTGCAAGTACATGTCAACTTACACTAACCCCAACTTTATAGTCTACTTATAATCTAATGAGAATTAGTTGGCATGTATATGCAATGCAACTTAATTCAACAAACAGACCATCAAATTAAAGTGTGACCTGATTATGTTCTCCCTATATAAAGACACTAGTTATATTTATGTTTTAAATCCATCAAAAATTAACAAAACTGTTTCCTGTTACAGTTACAATACACTTATTTCATTTAATATTAGATAATGGTACACTTAAAATTATACTTGTAACTAAACTGTCACTAAATAATCTAGTATTTACTAGAAAACGTATTTGAAATGTCCTCACATAGTCAACTTTTAAAAAATTTTGACTACTGAGCCTTTAGGACAACAGAAAAGGCAGGGTAGTAGTAGTAGCATATCTACTCTTAGATGTTGGTTAGCCTGCTTACTGTGATAGGTATGTCACATGATAAATTTCAAAACATACCCGTATAGAAACATCAGGGTGTTCGTCAAATGAGATGGATATGTCAAAATAGCCAGCCTGGAAGATCACGACTTTAATAACTCTGATGACTGCAGTCAGTGGCCCCTGTACTTGAATTGGTGAATATGTTGAAGATGGTTCAAAGCACAAATCATATTTCATATCAAATTTTCTCAGTAGATGACTGAACAGATGAAGGGGGTCATATTATTCACCAATTTGTATTATTAGTCTAAGAATTATAAATTAATAAAAAACTTTAAGAATTATAAAATGCATTTTTCACAAACAGACAACACTATTCACACCTCCCTGACCCCTAGTGCAATCAGATGTTCATGTTTCTCTCTTAACAAGATTGGCAACTTGAGAAGTTGCTTAAAAATCAGTTTCTGGAACATTAGATGTGACATACAAACACATAGGATTCCAAATTCTTTCAAATATTTTTACGAAGAATACAAAGAATTTAATTAGATTAATGAAGTGGAGAAAGTTTAGGAGTCAATTAACCATGATGGTCTTCACTAAGAGATTCTTCTCTAGCTTCTTTGAAAGTCATAGCACATTGGATGTAATGTGGCCAAGATATTTCTGAAAGTTGTGGAACGGATTTATACAGGAAGCACATTTCTTGGTAAAGCTGCAATTTAAAGGGTCACAAAACACCAAAACACATTTTTTGAGATGTTGACAGTCATATATATGTCCCACGTTGCTAAAAACACTATTAGGACACATATAAAAAAGTGAAAATTGGTGAAATCTGGATTTGCCACTCGTCTTCTTTAAAAAAAAAAGAAAAAAAAGAAGCAGTTAGTTGGTGTTGATTGTCCTGTCTTTACACATTTGGTAAGTGTGCGATTAGTGTTCTTTTATTATGTTTATTCATGGCAAAGTTAGATCGTCATGTCAGCAGTACTCTTTCAGTTTTTAAAGACAAACCTTAGTCCAAATTATTTAGTTACTAAGTTTACAGTGCATTATTATCACTGCTATAATATGGACTGATAGATCCGCTTTAAATGCTGCTCTCCGAATGTAAACACCTTAAGCATCTATAACTTTTTTATTTTTATTTTGAGCATTATAAACTCTAGATTATGGATAATAAAGCCCAGAGTGTCTTCTTTTCAAAGATACATAAACTGTGAATGTAGACCAAATTATTCAGCAACTGTAAACGTTTTAGTTTGGGATAGTTGTTTTTGAGAAAGTGCCTCTGTCGGTGAGGGAAAGGAGGACACCGATATAGTCTCAGCAAACTTTTTACAGAAATCTCATTTTGCATGCTATCTTCATCAAATGGCTTTCAAGTCATATTTTATCTAGGACATTACATTAATGCTTTCATGTGTTTGTATGAAAAACAACTAATGAACACTATTTTTTTTCTCATGACTTCATAATGTATTACTTTTTTAAATTATTTTTTAACATGTAACATGCAGCATGGTTTCCGCTACATTCATTCTTCCATGGCGGGGGGCCACACCAAAATTCATCCCGCCACAGCTATATTACAGCTTCCCATTCAAAACATTAAGTCGTTGTTTTTTTAATAGCAGGTTATAATCGCACCAAAACGTAATAAGAGGTAAGTGAATTATAACAGTGCAAACTTTTTTTTAACCGTAGTAGTGCTGTGCGTTATTTGTTTAACCCTTTACGGTGACATGCTGACTGACTGACAGGTGCGCGATGCGTGAGGCCAGCAAACATGGCGGAGCTTTCAGTTAAGATGAACACGGTATCCATAATTATACTGTATAGATAAATGTCTATGGCTCTGCATACAATGACTTTATCTGCCTGGAGTTTCACGACTGTTCAGCTACTTCAGCTGTTTCACTTTACTTCAGGACGCATTAATGCCGCTCTGTAGTTCTATTGGAGACATTCATAAACATTCCTAGCAAATCTAATAAATGTTGGAGATGTACTTGTCGCATAAACACACTAAATCGCACTTCAGCAGCGTTTATTCAAGCAAGATCCGGCTCAGATTAAGCACAGTTAATTTGCCGTACTTAGCATACACGACTTATTCGTCATTTGTGGAAGGTTTGTAGTTTATGCTGGAGCTCCTCACACGCCCTTTTCGACTTTTACTCTGCTTGTACAGTACTTTGCCGCAAAAGCTGCATGGTGGGTTTTGAAATGTCTCTTAACATTGATTTTTTTTTACAAGTGTAAATGCGTTTTGTGCAAATCAGACAGAGCAGAGCAGCAGAGCTTTCAATAAAAGCAAATGTTCCTGCACACTTGTTTTAAAACTTTCAATATTTCTCAGAATTTCCTTTTGCCATCATCACCACTCATAAATGTTGTTTGAATTTATATGTGTGCGCGGTTACAATAGAAACATACGCTTATTCACAGCTCCACACACACGCGTTGTTTAAAACATAGAGTGGAATTGAAATTACAATAATGAGGGATTTGTAATTGTATTTTCAATAGGAAACTGATTTTTGTGATGATTATAATTTTTTTAAACTGTAGACTATTATTGAAGGGAGACAGCTGGAGAGTATTTTGGTCAAAGAGCCACATGTCAGGGTTTAACGCTAAGCATTTTTTCTATTGGCCCGATCGGGCCAGTGGTTCAGATTTTTACTTGCTCTGCCAAAAGTTTCAGTAGCCCCACCAAAAAAAAGCTCAATAGCTATTGCTTAGCCACATATTTTAAATAATGTGTCAAAAGCCAAACATTGTATACATAGACTTTTTATTCAGCATAAATTTTCTTTAAATACAACTGGGAATAAAAAAAATACACTTGTTATGTAACAAAAAAAAATCTATCGATTTAATTAAGCAATCTATTAAAAAAAGTTAGCTAAAATTATGCATTGTAGGCTTAAATTATAGAGAGAAATAACAGATGAAGCGAGACTGCAAAGAGATAATGAAGCAGATCAATGTTGATTTTTCTTTCGAGGTGTCAGTGCAGAAATGAACAAAACAATAGGCTCAATACAAAATATTATAAGATAAAAATATGAAAACAATGATCCGATGGTAATTTCTGTCAATTTTCTTAACAGATAAACAGCACTCTATAATATTTTGGCATGCTTTCACTTTCATATTGACATGAAGTGCACATCCCGCTTAACTCGTATTGCTCTCTTTATATAGCTGTATAAATGGCTATTACATATCCATAATACACTGTGATATAGCCTGGTTTGTTAGTTCAGTGGATTGTTTTGCTTACTCACTACAATCAATCCGCTTTAGAGTTTGTTTCAATTGAGCTGAGACCACCTCTTTCAGGTGATCTCAGACCAATTGATTTGGCGTGGATCCTGGATCCGTGCGATTGTGGGATTCAGATTTGCCAAATGAACCGCGCTAACTGGGCAAATGAGACAGGGCGTCTAAGTGTGAGAGCACACCAAGCAAAATTAAACTTTAGTGACAAGGCAGCACTGACCTGATCAGGCCAGTAATGATGCTGTGTACTGTCCCGAGCGTCTCCCACGCTGACCCTGGGCCATCAGGCAGTCCTTATTGTCGAGCCCTGCATGTGGCTTGGCAGCCATAGGCTCCCGACCACTGAACTAAACTGTACCTTCATGATACATTTTTCTGACAGTGTAGACTTTTTTTCACTTTTTTTTTGCTACATAATATCCTGCCTTGTTAGAGGTCACTACAACTACCTAACTGATAAGCACTGGCATTTCTGTTTTATTAAACTTCAAATATAGCGAAAGCAAAAAGCGTGAATGAAACGGCACTGCTCATTTGAACTGCAGCCACACTGACGATTGCACCGTGCGCTTTATAGCAAATGCCTTTATTCACGGATCAGTCTTGATCATGCGACCACCAAACAGAGCTGTATTCACACACTTTGATGCAAACCGCAAATGTCTTTTGATGCAAGTTAACCTAGTTTAACTTTTCTGAGAACAGTGATGCACAAAACAGGAGAAACTTTGTGATTCTACGATCCAGTAATGATCAGTGGTTAATATAAATAAGTGCAAAATCCTGACTCAGACATTCAGAATCTGCTGAAGTTGCTGCCATTGTAAACTAAAGCTCTATTCTAGTTTGCTTTTGAAAGCTAAACATGTCTTGATGTAAATGTTGCATGTGCAGTGCTACCGAATGTGTAGAATATTGTGCCACTGCTCTCAAATGCTCTCAAATTATTTGATGACTGATTTGTTGTATGACTTTGCTACAAGGTCAACAGGAGTTTAAAACACAAAGCATTTTCTACAGCAGGACAATGCTGCTGTTTTAACAGGCTACGGTTTCTTCATGAACGGCAAACAAACATGCTTCTTTTATTGAACAGTTATTGGATTTAAAGAGAAAATGAAAATTTACTCACTCTAAAATTTCACTCTGTTAAACACACACACACACAAAAGATATTTTGAAGAATGTTGGTACCCGGTAGACATTAACTTCAGTAGAATAGTGGAAAAAGAAGGTTACCAACATTTTTCAAAATATTGTCTAGTGATAGACAGTAGAAAGAAAAATGGGTTTGGAACAAATGGAGGGTGAGTAAATGAATTTTAAATAAATTTTAATGTTGGCACTGTAAAAAAGCAATTCGTTTTAAAAAGTGACTAAACCTGTTGTATCTTGGAACTGTTAAACTGACTTAAGCTTAGGCTGTACTCACACTAGGCATGGTTGCCTATCGAGCCCGAGCACATTTACGTCATCGATGTTGATCGACTGTTCAGTTTAATGCTGTGTTTACACCAGACACCGCAAGCGTGGATAAATCGCGCTATTTTTCTGACTGAGCTGAGCCCAGTTTGATGAACTGCTGTCGGTGTCGGCAGGAGGATTTCCCTCTAGGAAACCAACAACAGGCGATACGTCATAGGCACGCCCCCACAAGAGCAAGCTCCTGATTGGTTAACAGGGCGCAAATGCCCTATGAAGTTCAGATTTATGAACTTGAGCGATTTGTGCGAAACATGTGCTGCTTTATTCGCGGGAATTGCGTCATTTATGCCGCAGGATGTTCATTTGTGTCTCTGGTGCATCTTTAATAAACGATGAGAGTTTGTGTTCGTTGAAAAGTAAGAATGATTAAATCCATATGAAGTAGTCCCTTAAAACTGACATTGAGTCTTCAGTTTTTATTCAGATGTGCTTTGTACTCGCATTAAAAGTGTATCGCACCAAAGCCCATCCGAACTGCACTCTGGTACACTTCCTGCCGGGCTAAGGCCGGCCAACTGAACTGCACCTGGGCTAGATTCGGAGTGCTCACACTTGACAAACAAACCAGGAAATGGGAGTCAAATGTGCCTGGACACTGTTCGGATAGCCTAGTGTGATGACACCCTTAATTTTTATATTTAAATCACAAAACACAAGTTCAGACTATTATCACTCTGAATGTTGATTACAGTCATTGTTCCTATTAATTTCAGCGTCTGCTACTTTTATGCCTTTAAATATGCGTGCCTTGGTTGCTTAGCAACGTTTTGCTAACAAAAACATTGTAAAAAATGCTGGGTTCCACAAAATTCCTTCATGTTATCTCAACTTAATTCTTTTTTTACAAATTTAAGTAGAACATAAAACAATTAAGTTGCTCTCAAAAAATCTCAATAATTGTTTTTTTTTTCAGCTTATTTTGAATGCAGCTAAATTGTTTTGAGTGTATATTGTATATTTTAAGTGTATAAAAGTATTGTTTTTAAGTATGACAATATTTTTTTAGGTTAATGGCTTAATCTATAAATTAACACATTCAAAGCTTGATTCTAAAATCTTAATAGAAGCTTTGAATGTAAATATTTTGAATTTATGAATGCAATGTCTTATATGATTGGTCAGAATATTACTATGTCAAACTATAAGTACTTATAGAAATCTGGTACACTCTGCTTGTTCAAACTAGGGCTGCATGATACTGGAAAAATTTGACATTTTTGTGCATTTTTTATTTTATGTTTTATATATATTTTATTTAAAAATGCTTTTCTTTGCCGTGTCGACATATCAATAAATTCTTAAATCAAGCAAAAATATAGTTTTGTTTTCAACTTGAGAAGAAATAAGCCAAAAATAAGAGTTTGGCTAAATTATCTGCCAGTAGGGTAAGTAAGCCAGTCTTGTTTTCTGAAATGTAGATGTCTGAACTAAAAACAACACAAGAAAACCATTTTTTGTGCATAAATCATATATATATTTCATATAAATACAGTTATAAAATACAATTCTGTAGCTCCTGCTCAACTACAATTCAGACTCAACATACCTTGCGATGTGACTATTGCGGGAGTGCACATTGCGATATCGATGCTGAAATGATATATTGTGCAGCCCTAGTTCAAACTACATATTTAAAATTAGCTGAATCAACAGAATTCTTGAGGGTTTTTTTTGGGACAACTTAATTTTTTTTGCTCAATCCACTCAAATGTGTAAAAACAATTACTGTAAGTGAACTTAATCACCTCGTTTTGGAACAACATGAATTATTTGTGTGGAATCCAGCATTTCTTACAATGTAGTTCAGTTTGTAATCATTTTAAGGCAATAGGGTTAGTTACTTTTATAAGTAAAGTCAACTGATTGCTTTTTACAGTGTGGGTGAGGTGTCACTCTCAGTGTTGACAGCCTTTGTTATTGAGCTCATTCATGTTGCAGGGCTCGTTTGTTCTACTCCTGCTGTCAAACAGGTGAAGCTTTATGAAGGCCACACTCATCCCTCACAGTGTTTTCCGGTGCTTTCAGCAGCTCTAAAGGGGGCTTGCAGGAGTTTAAAGAGTGGCCTCTAGTTGGCATTATGATGAAAGCCGACTGTCCCATTGAGGATGAAGTATTGATTATTTGCATCCTGGAAATTGATGCCATTCCAAGAACCTCTAAGTGTTCTGCATGGCTGCTGCTCGCTGTATTACAGTGCTGTAAAAGGCCCAGAGTTCACCATATCTTTATTGCCCTCTGTGTTTATATCTGTTTAGCTGCAGCTGACAGGCATGGATTTGTTATTAACCTCTGTCACAGTGTGGTCAAAAGCCTCTGCCTCTGTCAGCTTCTCAATTAACTTAATAATCGGTTGCAGGAACACTCCTGACTCCTATAGTGACAGCAGTGTGCTTCAATGTAGTTTTATTCATTATTTGAATTGATTTATTTATTTTTAAACAGTGTTCTCTGTAGCAAAATATATGTATATTGTTGTTTATTTATTAAAATTGATATTTAGATTTATAAAATTTCTCTATTATGTGTGCAGACATTTTGGTTTGTTGATGGGATTAACATCTGCAACAGAAACAATGCAGCACAACTATAGTTAAAGTAATCATGAAAGCACATTTTTGGGTTTACTTTCTAAGTGTGTCTTGATTATTGTGGATTTTTGTTCAGGCATTTGTTCCAGATTATATATTTTTTAGCCTTCAATCATTTCAGTTAGGGATGCTCAAAATAACCGATTAACAGTTAACCGAAAAGGTGCGTTTGTAACCGATTAATTGTATCAGTTTAACAATTTAAAAATATATATTTTATTTATATTTTAAAGCTTTTTGCATTGAGAAGGGCATTTTTTGAATGGTTTACTAGCGGCTGCAAATGTTTTGCGCGCTGCTTATGAGCCTTGCGTGCCTCACGTTATGCCTCACATTATACTGTGTGCTCGCAGTTGAAATAAAACAATAAAAGCGCGTTATGTCAGTTGCGTCTTTTTCGTTCTTCAATCAAATGACAGCAGAGGCGGGGTTTCTGTTGAGGTGCCTGCAGTGTTTGTGTTGTCAAGACGATGGAGAACTTTTAATGATGGAGGAGAGACTTGTGGTCGCTGTTTCAAGTTATCCAGAGCTGTATTTCTTTACAAATCTTGAATATCACAATGCTAATAAATATTACAGTTATAACAACATGGACAACAACACTCATGCACAATAGACCAGCTGATTCAGTCGTTTCCTATAGTGACATAAAAAAGAGCACCGTGCTTCTTTTTTTCATGTTAACGTAAAAGGCAGTGTGGTGTGCCTCGCATTTTTGGAACGAAAAAGCGCTATCGGTGTGATCTGCCCCTGATGTGCTACAATTATTTGTTAACTTGCGGGATGGTAACTGCTGCAACCACACATGCCTACAGACGTATTTTGCCAAAGAACAAAATGAAAGTAGAATAGGCCTATTTCTGGTCACAATTTGACACAGACGAGTTGACACAAGCGCTGATGCTGATCGCCTCTGTGCTGCCTGTATCTGCGTCATAAACTCAACAAATAGGTTATTGATTATTTAGTGTACAGCCAACAAACCAACCTTTTTCCATTTGGAAATTAATCATTAATAGTTCTTTTATAACATCACTTTTTAAAATAGCCTACATTATCTACAAATCAAACAAATCCAATGATTTTCTTGAATTTTGCATATAACTCTACACCAAACTGAAGCTTTCATTTTATAGCTTATAAAACATGTATGCTAAATTATGCAACATCATATGTAAACAACAAAATTGTTATATGCTATAGTAGCCTATACTTTACTAAAAGTCAACATATGAGCCCTAAGGTCCACACGCAGCACGCACACATGAACCGCGAGTGAGATGGAGGAAATAAGTCATTATGACATAATCTTTAAACTAATGACTTCATTAAAAATGTTGAAAGGGGGTTTGTGATATAAGAATAACAGTGGAGCATTAATTAAATGCATATTTTCCGTTGGGTGATCGATACAGTTGCAATCAGAATTATTGAACCCCCTTTGAATTTTTTTTTCTTTTTTAAATATTTCCCAAATGATGTTTAACAGAACAAGGACATTTTCACAGTATGTCTGATAATATTTTTGTCTTCTGGAGAAAGTCTTATTTGTTTTATTTTGGCTAGAATAAAAGCAGTTTTTAATTTTTAGAAACCATTTGAAGAAAATTATTAACCCCTTTAAGCTATTTATTTTTTCCATAGTCTACAGAACAAACCATCATTATACAATAACTTGCCTAATTACCCTAACCTGCCTAGTTAACCTAATTAACCTAGTTAAGCCTTTAAATGTCACTTTAAGCTGTATAGAAGTGTCTTGAAAATATCTAGTCAAATATTATTTACTGTCATCATGTCAAAGATAAAATAAATCAGTTATTAGAGATGAGTTATTAAAACTATTATGTTTAGAAATGTGTTGAAAAAAAAAACTTCTCTCCGTTAAACAGAAATTGGGGAAAAAAATAAACAGGGGGGCTAATAAATCAGGGGGTAGAATAATTCTGATTGCAACTGTATGAGCCTGATATTTTTATTTGACGGAAAGAAAAAAAAAAGATTGGAATAAACAGCCTAGGCCGGTTCTTAAAAAGGATTCAGTCAATGTTTTTGTTTTGTAATCTAAATTTGTCGATTAAATGAAAAATATAGGGCTGGCCTATATATTCAATTATTTTATTTTATTTTTTTTCTATGCTGTTGGAAACACTGCAGGTGCGTGAAGATGCTCTGTTGTCGTTCTGTGCTGTTCGCATGTTTAAATAAATCAGTATTTTAAAATGCAATATTTAATGTGTCTCGCAAAATAGACACGTCAATACTTTTTAAAAATGTAATAATATTTTAATATTAATCTGTTTACAGTTAACAGTTAATATTCGATTAACGAGCTGCGGTTGTCGGTTGGTAAAATAAACTGAAATGAGCTTCCCTAGTTTCAATCTCCACCCCATTCTTACAGTTGATTTTCATTTGCAAGTAAACGTTCATTTACGATTGACAATTGGCATTCATACCTCCTTTACCCAATTTTTGCAATATTCTTACTCTGATGCACATCACAATATGGGTAAAACAAATAATCTGTAGATGTGTCCCAAATGGCACACTATACACTGTGCACAATCATGCAGTATATGAGTTTAGTTGTATCCCTAACGGAACATACAGTCATTCATTCATTCATTTTCTTTTAAGCTTAGTACTTTAATTCATCAGGGGTCGCCACAGCGGAATGAACCACCAACTGCCCTTCCAGCTGCAACCCTTCACTGGGAAACACCCATACACTCTCATTCACACATATACGCCAATTTAGCTTACCCAATTCATCTATACCACATGTCTTTTGACTTGTGGGGGAAACCAGAGCACCCAGAGGAAACCCACACGGACACGGGGAGAACATGTAAACTCCAAACAGAAATGCCTACTGACCCAGCTGAGGCTTGAACCAGCGACAGCAATAGCACTACCGACCACGCCACCCCCTAACAGAACACTACTTTTGTTTTTAATAAACAGAAATGCATAACAGATAATGTCGGATGATGCTTACCGGTTGCCAGATTAGTAAAATAAATTATTAAACTATTAAATAGAACTTTTAATAAGTACAATCACAATAACCACCCTTTTGCTTGCACAATCCAAAATAAACAAAGTAATTCAACCTCACCGCCCAATTGCGATACCATTTTTTTCTGAATAAAAGTAATATTTCAGTGTAAATACACTAGTTATGGTATTTATACTACAAAATGGCATAGAATTGAGCGCAAGTATGCGATTTTAGGATGTACCTTCTCACAACTAGTGATGCTAAAGGCCAGGACATACCAAGTCGACCATAAATAACTAGCGCCTTGGAAAACTAACTACGTTGTTGCCTCACATTAGTTTGTGTCTGAACCTTCTGGACCAAAAAGTTGCACATGAACACACCAAACAGATAGCAGCCGACCAATTCAAGAGTGCGTTTCCTGCGCCTGTGTGAGAGGATGTGTTGTCACAAAAGAAAACCTAATTTTCGACGCACACTTGCAAAGAGTGGACTAAGGCGCGTTTTATATAGGGATATGAACCTACACTGGTCTCACAGTTCGGTTACGATTACCATGTCATTGAATTCGATATCTCAGTGCATTGACCATGCTTTCCATCCACAATTATATTTTTTTCTTCACAACACAAGAATTCTTGAATTCAAAATTTTATATATACAGGGCTCGAAATTAACTTTTTTACTTGGTAGCACCAGTGCTCCCAACTTCAAAAATTTAGAAGCACCAGAAAAAGTTTAGGAGCACCCACAAAAAATGAATGAGCACCACTGCAAATTGTATATTAAGGTATTTATTGCATTTGAAAAAAACATCAATCAGGACTAACAAAAAAACAGAAACAACTACCTAATGCTGTGATGACTTATTGATATCTGTGCAATAATTCCAAAATGATTGTCTAATAATTATAAAATATTATTAATGATGATGATGATGTCAATAATACTTGACAATGTATTACTACTATGTAGTAATGTAGTACAATGTAGTAATAATACTTGTCAATTAATACTTGTAACAATGAATTGCATTTGTCATTAGGATGCTACCCTGAATGTGCTTGAATGCGAGTTATGTACTGTAAAAGGTCCTGCTGTTACTTTATGAAAAATAAATGTATGGTTTGCATCAAACAAAAATGAAGCATTGCAGTAAGTAATATTTATGTTGTACTATTGTTTTTATATGCATGTCAATTTAATAAATAATATTTCCGCTACAAAACAAACGTAAGATTATCATAAATCATCAATCCAATGCTGAAAGCTGCAAAGCAGTCATCTGTAAATAGAAAAATAATATACATCTCAAGAAAGAATGGACCAAAGAAAGTAAGAAAAGTCTCATTTTCACCACTCTTTAAAAGTTTTGGTTTCAGTTTGTGTTATTGTAAATGCATAGTCTTGTTATTTTAATTTTTCTGTGTTTGTGGAAAAGCAGGCAAGTCAGCCGACCCAATATAAGAGCAGGCAGAGCAGGATTCTCGTGATGACCACCGGCGCAAATACAGTTCTTTGTTGTGAGCCGCAGATTCAGTTTAAACTTAGTAAAGGCGAGCTTCTTTGGCGATGATGTGTACAGTGTTGGGTTTTACATTTAGCGGACATTTGCGCTGAACATGCAGTGAATGCAACGCAGCGAGATTCAGCCACGTTCTCCGAAAACACTCGATTTATCTCGGCTGGCGCCCTAAAAAGCTCCCTGTTTTCTGACAGCGGAAAGCCTTGAGTGATTGACAGCTAATATGAACCAACATAGCGGCAGGGAAGTCCGATTTAGCACGTTTTTAGAAAAAAACGAAACAAGTCGCACTACAACCATTATATGCAGTTGCACAAATGCTCCCAAATATATTATGAGGTCGCATAAATTACATTTTGGGCGCATATGGGACCAAAATGGTTGCAATTTCGAGCCCTGATATATTTATATTATTTGTAATACAGTTTTGTCCTTTGATGCAAGCCGTCAGATATATGCACCTTTAATTTAACCTGCTCAAAGAAAACACTCTTTTTGATTGTTTCAAACTAAACTCAAATACAATCACAGAAGGCAAGATGAGCATTTATAGCAAATAAACTAATGTAAATATTATTCTGCTTGTTTTTTGACCAATGTCGAGCATGTTCTTACATCCTTTAGATTGCTCATTGTGTTCACACGCTCAACAGTAAGGGCTGCGATTGGCTCTAATACTGTCAGCGATGTTCACCGATGAGTGAATCGGACACTGAACAATGCACGGTAACAGTCCAAATGCGCATAATAAAGCTCACATTGCACAGCTATCACAGCTGATCTGTGATAGACGCCTTGGAGAGCTTGCTCTACAGACACCATTGTTTTCTCTAGAATTTTTTCCAGGCCTTTTTTGGCAGGCCTTTTACACAGATCTCCCAACTACCTATGGCATTATTTTAATAACAAATGTTGTGAGTGCAGTATTACAAGTCGAGATCGCATTTATGTAATACGAGCATGTTAATCTCTTTACTTGCGCGACAATTTTCTCTCTTCGTGCACAAAACTTCTTTCACGCCCTCAAATATATTCGCTGCTCAAGTGCAGAGTTTCTTGTGCGCTCTCACAAAAACGCTGCTCAAGTGTGATTTAGTGCATTTATATAAAGAGTATGTCTTTAACATTTATTAGATTTGCTAGGAATATTTATGAATGTCTCCAATAGACCTACAGATCAGCATTAATGCGCCCTGAAGAGAAATGGCCATAAACTTCAGCAAGATAAAGTCATTGTATGCAGAGCCATCCTTTATCTATAAAGTATAATTATAGAAACTGTGTTCATCTTAACTGAAAGCTACGTCGTGTTTGCTAGCCTCATGCTTCACACACGTCAGTCAGTCAATCAGTCAACATGTCACCTTAAAGAGTTAAACAAATAACGCACAGCACTATACGATTACAGAAAAGTTTGCGCTGTTCAAATTCACTTACCTTTTAATACATTTTGGTGCGATTATAACCTGCTATTAAAAAAACAACAACGACTGAATGTTTTGAATAAGAAGCTGTAGCCGTAGCAGGGTAAATTTTGGAGTGGCGTTATCTCATATGAGATAAATAACGTCAGTACGTAATAACTGGTGATGATCTATTAATGAAATTAATTTTGACACCCTTAATTTAATATCATTATCACAGTTATTATCACTCACCACAGAGGGTTTCTCTCAAGTAAATATGTCTGATAATCTAATAATCCATATTGTTTGCAAACATTTGACAAATGTAGCAAAATTACAGCCGGCCTCTTTGTGTGTTTTTTATTTTTTAATTATTGTTTACTTGCTACGTCACTTCAGTTTTTTGTTCACATGCTGTGATTAATTGCTAAACAACCAATCAGAGCACTCTCTTCAGCCGACACCCAATGCTGATTCTATATGCTGAATTGGGCCATCGAGTGCTGAAGTGCGGAAGGGTCCAGTGAAATTAAAATATAAAGTTTTTTTTAGATGTTAGTAGTAAGGATATCTATAAGCTAGTGTGCTCCAAAACAGTCACAAAATTTTGTGTTTAGAAGATAAAAAGCTTATAAAAAGGTACAAAAAATTAATAATTGAGAAGCTACAAAAGAGCCAGCTAAAACTTAATGTTTCATTTAAATGTTGTAAATGAATCAGACTTGCACAAGACAATGCACAAGACATCGGTAAGCAAATTAAGGCAAAGGCAGAAGCAGCTCGACTAGTGTATTCTGCATTGAACTCCATTGTGATATAAATTGGAATGTTTATGTTTTTACTATAATAATGTCATTATAAAACGTTAAAAATGATGCTGCATCATTATTTAATGTGTTTAAAAGCAACATTTTCCCGTTATTTTTATATCTTGGCAAATAAACTAGGAAATTACCCATGGCAAATTTAATGTAATACAATTTGATATTCAACTTCGGCCCACAGCCTTCAATCAAGTTTGGTTTTTGCTCTTTAGAAGAAAAAATTTGGGCACACCTGGCCTAAATAATTGTTTTTTCATGTCACCTCAAACTTCAGTTTCTCATCTTTGACCAATCAAATGCTCTCTAGTATTTTACATGTCTGTCCAGCCTCCTTCAGGATGCTTCTTATTTACTTTTCATTTGATACACTTGAGTTAAACCACTCCCACTTGCAGAGCAGTGATTAAAAACAAAACACTATTGGCACTATTGGCGATTTAAAAAAAAAAAAAATAATTTAATGGGAGGAGCTACTCTGTCCCGCCCTCTTTTTGTGTTTCAGTTGAGATTACATCAAAAATTCACATTTCAAAACACTTAATTGGACCTTTTAAGAGTTTAAATTTATAAACATGATGGTTGCAGTAATTAGCTAAATTAAAAAAAAAAGTATAATTGGTTTCTTTCAGCATATTTCTACCATTGGTGTATCTTTATTTAAAAAGTGTGTTTGCTTAAGTTTAATTAGTTGCTTGGATCCTATTTATTTTGTAATGCATGCTTTAGCCCTAGTTGGTGATTTCTAGCTTGATTTCTGTTTTTATTTCAGTATGTCTGATCACACAGAGGATGTGCTCGCTTTGGAAAGTGTACACTCCCTTCTGAATGCCCCACTTTGAATTTTTTATATGCCTATCAGGTCTTGCTATGGCTTTTATTTTTCCCACTTTCCATTCCCATGTGGTAATTTAGCAGATGCTGCTGGGCCCGTAGTGTTGCCTGCAGGAAACAGCCGGCCTAAAACAACCGGCCCATTAGGAAACAGATCATAACTCATTCTGCAGTGTTCAGCAATCTGTGTAAAACCTTTAGGTTGGGTTTTGTAAAATGAGATTTTCTTTAAAAGTGTCAAACAATTGGAATTGATAAACGAGCAGTATAAGGAATTATCTGGCCTTGGGTGTGTAGAAAGTTAGTATACCCTATTAAAGGCTTGAAATCAAATCATAAGCTCTGCAGTTAAGCACATCGCAACAAAGCTGCATCGTTAAAAAGTCTTGTTGCTTTTGAACAAGGCTTGACTCTTCTACCATTTTTGTGTAGTCTTAGAATATGAAATATTTTTTTAGTGGCAAGAAGAAAGATGTAAGCAAGTATTGTTTTTCACGAGTAGATCTATGAGATTAAAAATATTCAAATTTCGATTTTGAAATTAACAATAAACAATTTATAATTTTTTAAAGTTATTTTTTCCCTTTTTTGCTTTTTATTAGATATGACAGTATTAAGATGGTAATTGGAGCGAGGGAGAGAGAATGAAAAAATAGTTAAAAAAAGAGGCAGCTATGATGAAAATCATCTTTTGTAAGCTGTTTGGACAGGACTGTGTGCAGGTATAGTGTGTCCACAATCATATTGGAGTGATAGAAACCTAATAAGTCTCTTTTTTTTTTGCTGACATTAAAATAGAATCCAAATCCCTCCCAAAACTCCAGTCCTTTTTGAGGCCCACCGCAACGTGATGTAGGAGTGCGGTTTCCCCGCCCACCGAATTGATTGGCAGGCATGTATTAACATGTCTCTGCAGTAACATGTATACAGTAATCATATTCACAAGACAGAACGTGCACAAAGCAACTGAGATTAAAAGATCTGTTCAGCTCTCTGTGATCAGCTGCACCTCAAGAATGAGTTTTACAAGATTAAAACATTTTTAAAACTGTGCATGTTTGTAATAAAAAGAGTAAAACTGCTACATAATTCATCAGCACAGCCGCATAGTGTCAGTACAATTAGAAGATGTTTCAATCCCGGTTTGTGGACTTAAATCAGGTTTATTTTGTACATTAACATAACTGATATCCATACAGCAATGTATATTAACGTGTATCCTGTCACATTTGTTGTGCAAAAACAGTGCAAAGGTAAACGTGTGTGTGTGTGTGTGTGTGTGTGTGTGTGTGTGTGTGTGTGTGTGTGTGTGTGTCTGTGCGAGCAAACTTTATAACAACATTGTGTGTGACTCATCCTTGCAGAAAGGCTTGAATTATCTCCACAACAAATATATCAAGGGAGATCTGCTTCATTCTTGTCTGTCACTGTGCTGTTTTTGTACGTGAAGGCTACAGAGATCTCTGGCTCTGACACGCAAAGGAACGGTGGGCGGGGAGAACTAGCTCATTTGCATTAAAGGCACAGGCAACAAAAACAGATACAATGTGCTAACAGCTCAAATTTCCCAGAATTAAAACAGTATAATGAATAATCTTATGGGTATTTTAAGGTGCAACTTACAGACACATTCTGGAGACACAAAAGACTTAAATCTTGAAATAGGGGTTAAATATGTGCCCTTTAAAACACACAATTCTTAAGTTGTTGGTTTTTTTAACATTAAGTTAATTTAATTGATTTATGTTTGCACAACATGAAGGAATTGTGTGGAGCCCAGTGTACAAGACAATGTTTTAAAAGAAAGTCCATCAAGGCAATATTTGGAGCTATCATTTTGCAAAAAAAAAAAAAAAAAGAACACATAAACATAGCTCAACACCCCCCACTTGTTCTTAAATTGATAGAATACAACACAGTACATCACATACATTCAATAGACTGTTCCCTTATTACAATTAATCCCTTGCATACCAAATAGAAAAAAACACAAATTTATCCATTCTAATTTTGGCTACAGGTTTTGTTGAGATATCTGCCATTAAATCAACTGTAGGACAGTAATGAACAGTTATTTTGACATGATGGGGTGCAGATCGAACTTAATGACATCTGATGTTGATATGCTTACACCTTTGGCGACACAGGGTGCTTTCACATCTGTAGTTCGCTTTATTTGGTCCTGACCAAGGGCAATAAATGATACATTGTAGCATTTTCTGCCGCCTTTGGGCCGCTTTCACACCACACTGATTGCTTTGGTCCGAACCAGTTGAAAAGAACCAAAATGCATTCATGTGACAAAATCCACACAACTCATTGGCCAGATGTTGTTGGACATATTTCCTAAACTGCTTTTCGATTGGTCAGAATTCAATTGTGGGAAAATGCCAATGGAACTCCCGCAAGTAAACAAACCGGCAGACACAAAATGTCGCTTTTCACTATGTAGGGACGACTACGCCGGCTGATTGTATCCCTGCTCATAGTATACTATATAGTTTGTATACATCACTTTAGACCAACTATACATTTCAAGAATGAAGCGCGTGGTTGGAAAACAATGTTTTAAGGCATTGTAAACGGCGAAGGTGCATTGTACGTCACTTCAGGAGGAGGCGTGAATTAATTTAGCTAAACTGCAACCAACAATCCACCAGGTAATGTTTTCCCTCTCTCTCTGTCTTTTGGTAAAGCGCTGTCAACAAATACTTTTCCTCCACATTCCATAATGCACATTGCATCGGCCTACGGCAGCTGGATTAGTCCAAAAAGGCGCAGTACTTTTTGCGGTTGGGTCTGTTTTAGTTCAGATCATGTGCTTACCACAAACGATCCGCTCCAGGGTTCGTTTGGAAGTGGTACCGAGACCACCACTTCAAGGAGGTCTCAGTACGCTTTTTTGGTCTGCTTTTGGTACGCACTCGAGTATGATTGCTACATTCACACCTGCCCAAACGAACTGTACCAAAAGGGAAAATGAACTCTAGTGCGATTCAACTGAACTAAATAAGGCAGGTGTGAAAGCACCCATACAGGGTTCTTTGTAGGGTTGGGTCGATAGATGATGCCATCGTTCATCGCCGATCCTCAGCCAAACCAAACACCCCCCCCCCCCCCCCCCCCCCACGCAAACCCGCACGCAAAAAGCACTCACTTAGGCCTCGTTTACACGAATGCGTCTTTGTTTCAGAGGTATTTTAGAATAAACATGATCCACATCCACACTGATGTTTCATCTAGCATTTCTGAACAGCCCTCCGTCCGCTGAAAACGCACATCACGTGATCACACACACAGCCACAAAACCTCAGATACTGTTGGTTGGTTCCTGTTGGTTGTGCATCTTTTTTTACCAACCAAGTTTGTCAACGACATTATAACGACACCGATCATTCTGCCTATTCATGCCAGAGCCCCGTGGTAACAGGTGGTAATTTGTGTGTAACTTCTCTTTATTTATTTATGATATGGTTATGGGTAAAACAAAGACCGTGCGGGTCAGGTAGTTAAAACAGTAGGCTACAAATAATTAATTTGTTATGAATTAATCAATTATTCATAAATAATGAATACACTTCCGCCTATGACAACGATGCCATCATCTATCACAATGTTTCACATAAGACATCGTATGATGCCAAATTGGTCGACATCGCTCAACCCTAGTTCTTTGTTAGAGTAACAGCACCCCGATTGTCCACAACAACTTTCACTGGTGCGTATTCAAGTCCATTGCCCATTTAATTTATTAAACTGACAAGATATTGGCTTTCCTGTGCAGTAGCTGACAAAGCCATGTATTCAGCTACACGTGGATAAAGCAACAGTTTGTTGTTTCTTGGACTTTCAGGAAATAACAGATCCCCTCTCAGATAAACAGTAACCAGTGACACTATGCCTGTCATTCTGGTCTGCTGCCCAGTCTGCATCTCTATAAGCCAAATAGTAAAGATTGACATTATTTTTCTTTTAACTCAATTTCAAGTCCATAGAAAGTCCTTTCAAATACCTTAAAATGATTATCTGCAACCTAGTCTTGCTCTTTTGATTGAGAAAGATTGAGCAGTGACCATTTATTGATGATTGTACCCCGGTGCATCACCCCACCCACTTTAACTAGGTTACAAGATATATTAAGAACACATATAGCAGCATAGTTCAACACAATTAATGTACATTTTTTGCTGTTATTACAGAAATTTTTTTGTGAGGTACTGTAAAATGGTACCTGTTGGGAAGGGACATCATGCAGTTGCTCTACTTGTGTCAATATATGTAATTAGCCGTGTGTGTAAGATACATTTCCGCTGTTGACTGTAATGTGAAGTAAATTCACACTTTGCTAATAAAGCTTTAGGAAACATTTAACAATATCACTACCACATACTCTGGCATTGTTGTGTATGCCTGTTTGCGTTTGCCTTACTTTACACTTCCCTAAACGTGGCACGACAATGGTAGTGCTTTCAAAAACTTCCACTTTGAAACCTATTTTCAAATGGATGCTTTTTCAGTCCCCAAAACAACATTGTTTTGTAAATAAATAGGCAAAACATATACAAATTTTCAAATTTTTGGCTGAAAACTTAGTGTAAAGGCCACTAAATTTAAATTTCTAAGATGAGCAAAGTGAGAGTATTTTGAATCTCTTTGAGAAAACCAAAAAATGTTATGAAGGTAATGTCAAACAGGCAATTAAGTTTGCTCATATATTATTATACACTACCTGACAAAAGTATTGTCGTCTATCCAAGTTGTAGGAACAACAAATAATCAGCACTCCCAGAGTTCATTAAGATTTTTTGGATTCATCTTCAATGCCTCCTCCTTCATCTTAATAATGTTCAGCTCTGGTGACTAGGTTGGCCAATTTTGGAGCACCTTAACCTTCTTTGCTTTCAGGAACTTTGATGTGGAGTATGAGAAGGATGTCTCCTGCTGACAAATTTGGGGCAGCACAAATTTCTTGATACCTAATGTTGTTGATGTTGCCCATCCACTCTGCAGATCTCTTACATGCCCCCATACTGAATGTAACCTCAAACCATGATTTTTCCTTCACCAAGTTTGATTGATTTTTTTGAGAATCTTGGATCCATGTGGGTTTCGATAGGTTCTGCAGTATTTGGGATGTTTGGGATGCAGTTCAACAAATGATTCATCAGAAAAATCTACCTTCTGCCACTTTTCTAAATGATCGACTAGAAGTCAAGTTGTTATTTGTTGATCTTGCAACTGAGATCGACAACAAGACTTTTGTCAGGTAGTGTATAGTTGCACTGTTACAATACTAATTTGAAAATTTCTAGTGGTTTAAAGGGGTAACTGAATAAAGCTTGCTTGATGACAACAGATCCAATATCAATATCCTAATGACCGGAATATCCTTGAATAATGTATAATTGTTGGTACACATCAAGCTTTCAGAATGCAAGGCAAGGACATTGCATACATTTGACCTCTTTTTCAGATTATTCTTAATCTATAAACTAGTTTGTGGGTTTTTAAAGACTGCTTTTTGACAGCTTTGTGTATCCTTGCGTTCTTCTAGTAAATCTTGATGCAATCCTAATTTGATCAACAATGATCAGATACTGTATAAGAGTTAGGTCTAAATAAATGTACTTTTTTATCTCAGAATTGCAGTACTTTCTGGTTGGTTTTTAAAGGTTTTAATGAGGACACATTTAGGAAAGGATTCAGATGATAATCTATTTGTTTTTATGCATTTCTTTTTTGTCATTCTGTGTATTCATTTTAACTACATATGTATTGTCAGTGCCGTACTCCACCAGTTGAGCTTCAGCTACTCAGGTCATGTATGCATCTTATATTCACCACATCTTTATTCAATAGCATTAAAAACAACTGGCACGGTTGATCACTTCAAATAACACCTGTTTCTCTCTCTCTCTCTCTCTCTTTTTTTTTTGAATGCCATTAAACTGTAAAGATATTCTGTCATTTTGGTAACGTGAGGTGTAATAACCTATTTTCTTTTAAAGCTGGAGGACTTTGGACCATCCAAAGGCAAAGCATTTGCTTAGGGAATCAAACTGTCC
This sequence comes from Danio tinwini, assembly GCA_903798205.1. Taxonomy (NCBI): domain Eukaryota; kingdom Metazoa; phylum Chordata; class Actinopteri; order Cypriniformes; family Danionidae; genus Danio; species Danio tinwini. The sequence goes on from CAIGQZ010032543.1 coordinate 1,186,860, forward strand.
ATGGCTATTCAAATTTCTTGAAGAAAAATCTTGTTGGCTGGTTCTCTTTCTCACTTCAGTTTTCAGCTTTCAGTTTCCTGTAATTCTGTATGCCCATTTTTTGGTCAGTATAAACTATCTACATCTTATTGTTTTTTATTTTATTTAACATCATAATTAGGCTTAGACTTCTTTAATGTCTCCTCCATCTTACCCCAGACATGCTCAATAACATTCATATCTGGTGACTGGACTGGCCAATCCTGAAGCACCTTGACCTTCTTTGCTTTTAGGAACTTTAATGTGGAGGCTGCAGTATGAGAAGGAGCGCTATCCTGCATTTGATTTATCATTTGATTCATAGTTTGAGCATTTGATTTAGTACTTAATTATTACATTTTTAGAGAGTTTGATTTATTTTTTGATCTTTTTAGGCATTCATTTTTTTTATTTTAATTTTGTTAGGAAAAAACCTTTCATATTTAAAGTTATATAACATTTTAAACTATTATTTTGTTGCTCAGTTGATCCTGCTTAATTTTGTGTATTTAGAATACATTCTATTTTGAAAGGTATTGGTGAATCTTCATTTGTGATCATGGTTGGGTTCAGTTTTCCAGGCCTGACTTCAGTTCATACAATGACATTCAGGCTTTCATTATCATCATACTTTCTCATAGTCTGTAAAATAACCCTGACAATTAGTGAGTAGTGAGAAGCAGAGCTATAACTGTCAAGTTAGATGGCTAACTGGGGCTTTGTTCACAGTGCACACAAACCTGATTAGACTTTCAAATCCTGTCTTTTGGGCTGTTTGCGCTGTCATTTTGAAAAAGAATTTGATCCATTTAGACATTGGTATCCAAATAGAATGCGTCTTCTTTGGTTGCTATGGCAGTGGTGATGATGTTAGTGTTAGAATTATGCCAAGAATCCTTTTTCACTGAGATTAGCTGTCAGTGGAAGCAGAGGGTGGAAAACTAGAAGCGTTGCCTTTGCTCATGTCCATCATGGCATAGAGCTGTGGTGCTAAACTCTGGTGCATTAGAGAAAATAACCCACACAGGCATTAAATGCATTCATGCATATAGTGTGTCTGAAATCCAGACTTTCACTCATTCATGACTCATTACATACTGAATGTCACATACTGCAGTTTGCATTATCATTTAAAGGGCACCTATCATGCTTAAGCAACTTTTAGAATCTGTTTGGACAGAAATGTGTAGGAAAAGTGTATTCATACTAGCCGTGCAACAATACAGACATCTCACTGTTTGCATTTAGGTCACTGGGCTGCTCGATTATGGGAAAAATCATAGTCACGATTATTTTGGTCATAATTGTAATCAATTATGATTACACAAGAATTCAAGTCCGTTCTCTGCGTTCTTGGAATTGAGAAACAGCCCTAGAACCAGCTAACTCGGATTAGCTAGTCGATTAGTTATCTAATTGGCGTTGGAACTAAAATATGCAGGACACCAGCCCTCCAGGACAAAGTTTGACCACTCCTGCTTAAAATTCTCTTGAAACGCTTGCCTTAAAAACAAATGCAAAAAATGATAAACTTTCACTTCACTTTGGCGACTGCAGTGACTCCACAAATGTCATGTGTTCTGATTGTAGTTCCAGGTCAATCATCTCTTTTTTTAATAATTCGTTTTGGGTTGATTTTCTCACCTTTATTGTTAAGAAAAGTAGAGTTAAGACAGGAAAGTGTGGGTAAGCAAAGAATAGGGGAACAAGATCTGCAAAGGACCTCGAGCCAGGCATCAAACTTGGGTCTCCATGGGAATCTTAGTGCTATATAGCACTTAAGCATTTTATTTTTACTTAGACTTTCTGCACTTTCTTTTTCTCTGTCCTGGTCACTCGCGGTACAATGTGCACGCTGCACATTAAGAAACAAGGCAGTATATTGACTTATAGCCTATAGCACTCATCAACTGGCGGCCCGCGGGCCAAATCGGGCCTGCTGAGCCATTCAATCTGGCCCACGACTGGATTTCAAAATTGTGAGAATCAAAAAGAAAAAAGTGGTCCACACTATTAAAGCAACTAAAAATAACAACAACTGAGTCTCTTGTCAGAATAACCACCATTTATGACTATATTTAGGCTACACTTCGAAATAAGGACAGACTCAGACAGACCATGCAGCGTTAAGCATTTATTGTGTCAAACAGATTTTAGCGTAAGTGAATACCGGGTGGGGTGTAGGCGGAGTGCTCGCAATGTGTGTGGTGGAGAGGGGTGCGCAGCGTATTTGAGGAGCGGGAGGGAGACGCACAATTTCCGGGAGATTATCATTCGGGAGTCTCTATGCATTTGCCGGGATGTCTGTCTCGGGACAAAAAAAAGGAGGAAAAACAATCTGGCATAAGGTAAAATAGCACCAGAACGATAACAGGTCACAAATAATGTTTGCACATCAAATGAAACGTTAAGTAGGCTTGAATTCAAATCACAATGCTGAAACAGGCTATTCACAGTGCGTAATCAATGGCTAAAGTTACATTAATTGAGTTAATTCAGTGGAGCCTGAATCAAATGACTTCAAGTTTTGTAAAGAAATTGAAAAATTATAAACATTAAACATAATGTTAAGCATAATGTTAAGCCAAAATTAGATTTTTATTTGATTTTCTTCTTGGGGGTCCGGCCCCCAAGGAGACTGTCTGGTAAAACTCTGGCCCTCTGACAAATATAGTTAATGACCCCTGGCCTATAGGCTGCTATAGTATGTAATAATTTAGTTTTTTTATATAGTATTGCATTAGCCTAATTTGCATAGATGTTTTATAGTTTATAAAATGAATGCCTCAGTTTTGGTGCAAATTTTAAAAACGCATCTTTCATAGGAACTATTATAAATAACTTTAATTTTCCAAATGGAAAAAAAGTTAGTTTGTTGCTTGGTTATGCTTTATGCTTTTTTAAATAGTGCATTCCCCTTTGTCTTTGGCTGCACTCCGCATGTCTGTTGTTATGGAGCCCTGACATGCAGACAAATTCACAGCAGGTGTTTAGAATAGTTCTCTTTAAGCTAGCCTACATATTATGACTTTAATTAAAAATTGTTTTTAGAATCTATTCAATTTGAATTTCATACCTGTATGTGTTCTGTTGTTCATGCAGGCTTAAATGCCATGAATTATTTTGTAAGTTATTTCTTTAGTTTCATAGATTTAGAAGGACTATTCCAGGAACCAATTATTCAATTTCATAATCAATTATTAAAGTACAACTTTAATCAAAACAAGGATATGCATTATTAAGACATGGTCATAGAAGCAAATTTGTAATTCGAATTCTGTTCAAAGCTCCTAGTTTAAAATAGGCTAACAGTCAGTTAAACTATATAGCATAAGATAACACATACAGCTGCCTAAATAAATAGGCTAAAAAATACACAGTTGATCACTTAGGCCTATTAAATTCTTATAAAAAAAACTGTACTGAAAGGAAAAAAGCACAAGAAAGAATGCCGCTTTTCACACCGCTTAGCTCACGTGCTCTGACTGCTACAATATATCAGTTCAGTATGCTCACTATGTTACATAACTGCCCCCTGCTGGCCTTGCATTTTTTGTGTTAGACCATGTTCTGCTTTACTGCGGTTTACTGCAGACAGATGTGACATTTCTTTAAATCACTTGTGCATTCTCAGTAGCCATATCTTTAGTCACACTTAACCACTAGGCTGTTTGCTGTGGAGTTCCAGGTCAGCTGTAATACCGACTCAACATTGCATATCCTGCGAACTGACTACTGCAGATGTGGTCATTTCTATATTGATGCTGAAACTATATTTGATGTGCAGCTCTGTACCTTTTATATAGGTTAACCATGTGCGGTTGTGCACCCTAAATGGCTATCATCACCATTGGGGTCAAAGTCTGATTGTTTTATTTTAGATTGTCTCCCATTGTCATGTTCTCCTTTTTGTTTTGCATTAAAGTTGCTTGATTTATGCTGAGATTGAGCTTAACTTCGAATTAAATCAATATTTTCTTGTTAAAACAATAAGGAAATTCTGTTCGTGGGGTCTTTTCCTGTTAACAGCACTGTCAAAAATAGGTTTATTGTAGTCCAGCTGAATGAGGGAAGATGAAATGACCTTTGGTTCATCTCAAATACACTGATGTTGACATATCTTTCTGACGTCCAGCTGTCATTGGATTTTCCTGATCTCTGTCCCTCACACACACACATGCACATGGTCAGGCAGAGGCAGGTTTTGTCAGTGAGTTTGAGTGCGTTTTCTCGGGCAGTAGGAAGAGGCCTGACACAATGAGGGTTGAAAAGCAGAGCATGTGAGCTCGTCTGATAAGAGAAATGCCTGTTCTGTTACTGCTGTCCGTCTGCCCTATACTCTCTGTGTCACCTCTGTCATCAGCACAGGATGCTAATACATGTTTTAGTTGTTTACATGGTCAGTTTTGCACATAAGCATATGCTGGGATTCAATAATTCAATATGTTAGGGATAAAGTGCAGGCTTGTTGGCAGCCCGACTCGAAGTGAAGGGCTATTGTATAAGAGTGGAGGGTCTTATTCTGCAAAAGCAACCGCCCTGGATGTACTTTATCCCTTTTGTTACACATCTACTTGCCACAAAACATACAAACTAGAAACAAAACAAAACATTGTTCTGAGGGCGTTTATACATTAAGTAATAATTTATAATTTTTTTAATTAAGCGCAAAGCTGACAGAAATGAAAACCCCTGAATGGAGCATACACTAACCTGTGCATAATTCAGTCGCAAGATGGCGCCAGATAGTTAAAAATGCAAAGCCGACAGAAACAAAACCTACTGAATAGAGCATATACTAACCTACATATTATTAATTTGCAAGACGCTGCCAAACAGTCAAAAACAGCAGTGTGACAGACAAGGAGATGCAAATGAATGTGGATATAAGTATATGAATGTAAATGTATTATTGATGGTCACTATAGGTTGACACTGATGGTCAAGTTGATTCAAAGTTTCCAGATGAGTTTGTGTTAATCAGTGATTGTTATCTGGGAATAACATGCCTTGAAATGTTGCAACTGACCAATCAGAATTGAGTATCCCAGACAGCCATGTAATGATATTGTGGCCACTTCAAAATAGTGTGGATAATTGCTCAATAAATGCTTAATGGGTGATTTTTTTATTATTATTATTTTTTTAAATATTATTATATATTTTAGTTATATACTTACTGTAGTTACTTTATTTAGTTAAGTTAGTTATTTTAAATATTTAATATATATTATATACAATAAATCAATACACACATTTTTTTTCAGCTTAGCTGAATATTATTGTGATAACACTGTATATTGGTATAAAAGATTGAGCAAGTAATGATAACAAGAAAATTTGATACTAACATTGATTATTTGTTTTTTGAATAAGTGCAAAATTTTATAATAATAATAATAAAATAAAAAGCTTACATAAATGAAAACCACTGAATGGAGCATGCACTAACTCGAGCATTATTCAGTCGCAATATGGTGCTAAATAGTTACAAATGCAAAGTTGACAAAAGCAAAATCGGTTGAATGGAGCATATACTAACCTACATATTATTTATTTACAAGACGCTGCCAGATAGTCAAAAACAGTAAAAAAACAGCAGTGTGACAGACAAGGAGATGCAAATGAATGTGGATGTAAGTATATGAATGTAAATGTATTTATGGTCACTATAGCTTGACACTGATGGTCAAGTTCATTCGAAGTTCCTGGATGAGTCTGTGTTATTAAGTGATTGTTATCTGGAAATAACATGCCTTGGAATGTTGCAGATGACCAATCAGAATCGAGTATCCCAGGCAGCCATGTAATGATATTGTGGCCATATCAAAATAATTGCTCAATAAATGCTTAAATAAAACTTAATGGGAGTTTTTAATTTATTTATTTTTTTCTTTCAAATATTAATATATCTTTTAGTTCTATACTTACTGTAGTTACTTTATTTAGTTAAGTTATTAAGTTTAAATACCTAATATATATTAAGTATATACAATAAATGAATATACTAATTGTTTTTTTCAGCTTAGCTGAATATTATTGTGATAATACCGTATATTGGTATAAAAGACTGAGCAAGTAATGACAATAAGAAAATTTGATACTAACATTGATTATTTGTTTTTTGAGTAAGTGCAAAATTGTATAATAATAATTATAATAATAATAATATTAATAATAAAAAAATAAAAAAATGTATTATTATAGTTTTTTTGAGTAGGTGCAAACTTGTATGACAATTTGCATTTGATTTTTTTTAAAACTTTTGTTGAAATGTTTTTGCATTCACTGCTATGTTTGCAGAAACGAAAGACATTAGCTGAATTAGCAGTGCAAGTGGAGATATATTGTAAAACTTACATTTTGATTAACTATTGAAACACAAGAATATATTTTTATTCAACGTGTCATTTATATTTATTGACCTATTTGTCAAATATTTTTGGAAATATGAGCAGTTTTTTATTGAAAATAGTTTTAATCCAAGTAAATTCTGCACCATTTTTATTGGTATTTTATTAGATTGCTTTATAATGCTTCATTTACACTAGCAGTGACTTTGTAGCTGCCTGTTGCTCTGGGTGGCGACCTGTTGCAAACGCAGGCCTGTGTACGTATATACAGCATGAATACCACCGGCCTCTGAGCGAGCTGAGAAAGGACCAAGTGAGCTCTACTGGTGCTCCTATTGGTTGTCGCTCAAGAAAGTCGTTCTTAATTTGCATAAAGTTGAAGGATTCTTAACCTCGACCCGTTGCTTGATGCCCACCTTGTCACCAACGGTCACTGTCGATATAAACGAAGGTCGCTGGAAGTCACTCGCTCTCCGTTAAAATGAACGGTCGCTTGCCGCTTGCCACCACTCGTAGTGTGATTGAGGCTTAATGCTGGACAAAGACGTACTATGCTATGAATTGTCTATTCTGTTTAAATCTGATTAAATGCATTAAAATCAAGCTCTCATGTATATTTAAAGTTCATTTTACCATTCAAATCAATGTGAATTCATTGGACGGCAACGATAGAATTTATTTGGCCTATACTGGTTATGTTATTGATTAATTGCATAAAGTACTGTACAGTACTAGATACTTTAGTTTTTTTCTCTTTTCTTGAATTTTGTATACAGAAAATTGACTAAATCTATTTAACATTCAACTGTCCAACATTTTAAACAAAAGTTAAGATTAAAGACAATAATTGAATATGGTTTTCCAATTCAATATTTTTCTTTTAAAAGCATTAACCTATTTAACATATAACGTGTTTGTTTGATAAAGTGCTGTTGCTATTGGTCAGTTATGCATTTTGCGGGACCAGAAAAGTCACTGCAGTTAATTTCTTTTATATAGTTGTAGACCCAAACTAACCAATGGTTTTGTGTTACAGCTTGAGCATTTTGTGTACACCAGTTGCTTTCTGACATTTTGTAAATATTAGACCCAGGTCTGATATTTCTTATAGGTTATATTTATTTATTTTTTTTGTTGCGAGTATTAAATGAATACTTTTGAGAAAAAAAAACATTTTATTATTCAAAATATGTGCAACTCATTGGTTTAATGTAATTTTTAGCCATCGGTATCAGCCTTTTTTATTCTATTGCTAATATGTTGATAGATTTAAATGAATCTAATATCGTACAATTATTATTTAAATATCGGTGATCAGTACATCAGTGGAATCCTTATTTATTATGAATATTCATTTATGCCTCATTTCCACTGAATGGTACAGTTCAGTTTGGTATGGTACGGTACGGGTCACCTTTATCAGGATTGTCTCCACTGCCAAATGGTACAATTGATACCCTTTTGGTGGGCATTGTGTATGACAGTCGACGTCATTCTTGCCCGAGGATATGTCGAAGTGGTACAGTACAGTTTTCTTTTTCGTACCTTTTTTTTTTTTTACTTTTATTGTGTTTTTAATAAACATGTTTATCAACAATGGTAATAGAAGAATTTCTCAACATTGACTTAGTTCAATGTGTATAGCATGGTTGATAACAATATGAAACAAAAATAAAAAAATACTAATTATATATGTACAAAAACAAACACACATATGTGAATATATACACATATGCATACATAAATATGCATATGCGTAAATAAATATAAAAGAAAAAAAAAACTAAATACATAGTGTCAGAGAAGTACATAAATGAAAAAAGTGTCTACTAAAATTATTGTAAAACAAATCAAACAGAAAGTTTGTTGTCACTTATATATTGAGACATCTTAATTGTTTCTCCTATGTCGTTAAATTAAATCACTTAAGTTTTATTAATGGAGATCAAATTGTCATGTATTTGGTTCCAATGAAGGATTGTTGAAATCTTTGCTCTGTTAATTAAGGCAGTGGACTGTTCTAGTCGAACAGTGTCTATAAAATAGTATAACCATTGCTGAACTGACAGGAGATTAGAAGAGAACCAGGGACAAATGATAATTTTCTTTGCAGCTGTTAATCGTGATTTTTATTCAAAGTCAGGGTTACTGAAGAAGCATTATTCAATAGGAAAAGGCATGGTTCAGAAACAATGGTTATTTCCAAAATTTGCGACAAGATGGTGGAGACGTTAACCTAAAATTGTAGATTGGGAGACATTCCCAGAAAACATTAAAAAAAGCTACCCATTACCCCAGTATTACATTTAACACAAACAGGTGAAGAAATAAGTTTCATTCTAAAACGTTTTAAAGGTGTATAATAGAGTCTATGAACTACATTGTAGTTTATCAATTGGTGGGCAGGATTTTTAGATGAAACTGAAATGTTTTGCCAAATTAAATCCCAATCAATGCTGGGATTCTGCGCTCCAAGTTCTCTGTCCCAGACCACGGTAATACCAAGACTTCCACATTTTTTCTTTTATAAGGTTGCCATAGATAACAAAGACCTTGATAGATTTCCCCCTAAAGGGTTCAAACCAGTAGACCATTGGATGAGAGAATAAGGGTCTATCCCATGAAACCCACATGCCTTGAGTGAAGATCTTTGTTGTAGGTATAAACATTTTTTTCATACCTTTTGACAATGGAAATGGATATGAAAGTGTAACAAATTGGTATTGCACCGTACCGTACCACTCAGTGGAAATGGGCCATTAGGGTTGTCAAAAGTATTAAATTCGGTATTTGGGTAGTCACCGGTACTATGAGGCTTTTGAACCCTCCACTGTCCATATATCTGTGGATATATACAGAGCCTTACAGTCTTTGAAATGTTACCAATTACAAAAACAAAAATACCCAAAACATACATTTAGGCCTTATTTGACTACATAAATTATACGAAACATATACAGTCAGCACAAGATTTGTTAAGATGTCTCAATATATAAGTGACAACAAACTTTCTGTTTGATTTGTTTTACAATAATTTTAGTAGACAGTTTTTTCATTTATGTACCTCTCGTTTTTATTTTTTACCAGCACATTTAACTTTAATATCTTGTTAAAAAGATAAAACATAAGCAACAACAGGACACACGGCAGATTCTGCTATTTTTTGGGTCGACCATGGCTCGTTATTATATGTATATATTATTACTATGTAATGTCTCTGCTGTTTATTTAAAAATGTTGCTTCCTGCGTTTTTATTCTCCTGGCTTGTTGCATGCGCTAGTGACGTTTCTCTGTAAACCAATAGCATTCAGCTGCTCGTGTAGCTCCACCTTTTTGTATCCATTTGTTGTGCTAGGGTACCCAAAAAGTGATGTGGTTTGCTTTTTAGTACCTTTTGACAGTGGAAACAGACATAAAAGTGCACCAAACTGTACTGTACCATACCGTACCGTACCACGTAATTGCATTGAAACATAAATATATAGCTTAATATATAGCTTAACTGATTCAGTGTGATGGCTGAGCCTGTTTCTGTGAGGACAACAAGTTTGGATTCCTGACACGACTAACCGTAAATCATCTGCCACTGTCAATAAGCGTGAGCCATAGCATACTTGCTTTTGATATACACTTACAGAAAATGCTGCTTCGCAAAGCCAAGTTTGCAGAGCCCTGAGGGTGTGGTTGAGTTGAACATTGAGTATATTTACAAGGACACCAATACTTTAATAGATTTTTAATACAATTAATCCAGTACTTTCATTAAGAGTCACAATGTGAACAGCAATATTTTATATTATTATTATTTTTTATTTTATTCCTTAAGTCACAACTGAATGAAACAGAAATGGAATTAAGACGTGGAGTATGCATATATTAGTGGCATTATTAAAGTAAACACCCCAGTCAAACTATTACCGTCATGTAGGACTTTTCACATAATTTTCTGACAAGATCCACTCACGTGGCTGTCAGTAAAGGACCGCAGACATGCACATCACGAAATTTGTGCGTTATTAAATTCCATAACACTCTCACCAGTCCTTACTCCATATTTGCATCTAATACGCCCATTTGTCATGGGGGGCATGAATGAAATGTTCATGATTGAAAGTGAAACTGCCGAACTGCAGTTAAAGTCACCCAAAATTACAGGAAACTCTTATATGAAAGCACTTCACGTAAACACCTTAATTATATTATTGTCTATTGAGGCAAATGACTAGATTACAGATGTCCATGTAAACATAGTCAGTAGTGTCTTTGAAGTTAGTAAAAGATTCAGAAGGGCATCCTGCTGATTTGATTTTGTCAGACAGCTCACCGGTTTTACTTTCATTCAGCATCATTCATTTTAAAAAGCACCCAGTCAATTTTATTTGTGTTTTACTCGAACGCATCAACTCTACATATGCCTGATAGTTAGATGTGGAGCTAGCATTAATCAGATTCACTCTAGTGAACATAAAAATTGTCATCATAATTTACTCGCATGCACACCTATTTGAAAACCCCTGGCCTAGAGTACTCGTGATTGCTATATTCAAAAGCAAAAGCATAAAACATGTCAACACACATTCAAAGCGGGCACCTTCAGTGCTTATCATGCTCGGGAATGAGCATTATAACTGTAGCATGCATCCACTTCATTTAGGAGGATTTGAAAAAACAGACCCGACTCTCGTCCTGGAGTCGATTACGGTACTAGGTCCATTGAGAGTCAAGGAATCGACTCCCCATCCCTTGACTAAAGTGAATTCACAGCTAAGACTGAATTTAAAGTCAGTATTTGTCCAGTTATCTTGCTCTTACAGAACTTCTAAGTATAAGAGACACACACACACACACATGATTGGGCAAGGAAGAAGTCTGAAAGAAAAGTTTAGCTTCCATCTTCCGGTTTCAGATTATAATATTCTTCGGCCTGCTCATTCATCGTAATGGCAGGTTTAGTTCTAATAAAAGTAATCTCGATTTGGTTTTACATCTTGTCATTATTTAGCATGTGGCTATTTGCCTTAATCAAATGTGGATTTCCTCTGAGGAAGGCCAGCCATCAAAATGTGTTTCAGCTTTTATGGCTTTTTATGGTAATATCAGTTCCAGAGATGACATTTACATTTAGATTTTCTAACACTTTTCCCTCCGAAATTGTTAATATTCAGTGGGCAATTACCTAAAATACAGTGTTTTCCAGCATTAGCACCGCTGGCCCGGCATAATGACTTCCTTCACGTTTGTCAAATGGTCTCCTCGCTGCTCTGTCTGACTCCAGGCAAAATATTATTTCAGCCATCAAATCCATTCCTTGTCATCATCTATCATCTGTCCTCGCTGCTATTAAAAATCAGGCCAGTGCCACTGCTACAAATTGGTTGCAAATGCCAGTGTTTTCCTGGAGCTGCTTTGAAGGATTTGGGCTGCTTTGATGGCTCTGTTTGGGAAAGAGGAACATTTGTGTGTCCACCTTAGGGTTGCTGCAATATTATAGATCGTTCCATCAATCAGTCAACATTATTCTAAAATCATTCCAAGAATCCAGCCCCACTTACTCGCTCTTCACAGACATGCACAAATGTACAAACACTCCTTCTCCATTATGAATACAAGAAACACACAGACACACACACACACACACACACACACACACACACACACACACACACA
>CAIGQZ010032543.1:1198908-1221383 GCA_903798205.1 Danio tinwini
CACACACACACACACACACACACACACACACACACACACACACACACTCTTGACATGCACTCCCACACTCATTCATCACTAGTGACTGCAAATTTGTTTTGATATTAGCCATTTTTCTCTCAGAGCTGAAAACCTGGTCCATGTTATATGATCGCTGTTGGTAAATTATTCCAATGATTTACATTAGTAGAAGAAAATGCAGATTTATTGAGTGCACTACATTTAGCCTACACTCTCTTGTGGAAGTTGAGCGAGTAACTCAAGCATTTTCTTTTTGACACAGGTCAGTGTGACAAAAACTCTTAAAGGTGGTGCAACACCATCAATAATTAAAAAAAAAAGCAAGGAACATATTGGCAGAAGAAACATATAAATCATTTTAGATGACTGATGAGATGAAACAGAAAATTAAATAATCTGCTGCAAAAACAGACTCCCACAGGTCCTAATGCCCACCTAATGTTTTAATTGATTTATGGGAACAGTGCTTCCCACAGATTTGAAATACACTTGCAGTGGTAGCCGGATTGAAACACTTTTTACCCACATCACATAAATAGTTAACTAAATGCAAGAAACAAAACATACATTTTAACAATATTTTAATTTATTAAAAAAACTTGTACACTTTATTTTTAATTGGTTAAACTTAAAAAAAAAGAAATCCACTATTTCTCTTTTATGCTATTCAAGATCCATGTGCACCTACTGACAGAAAAAAAACTGCTTCCCTCTAATGCCCCGTTTACACTAATCCATTTTTGTTTAAAAACGCATAAGTTTTGCTACGGTTAGGCCTTCCATCCACACTACCTTGTAGTTTTTAAACGACGAAAACGATGACCAGCGTGATGAAAACGCTGAAGAGGCTGTTTTTGTTCTAAACTGCTACTGCTCTGTGTCAGTGTGGATATGGAAAAACAGAGACATCTGAAAACGGAGGCGGGGCTGCAGACATTCGCCTATCTAATTAGGGCTTTTCCCTCAATATTAAGTAGCCTTCACACAGTTCAGTCTTGCATCCTTCTCTTCTAAATTCAGATTTCACAAGTTTGATTTGGAAAACAAACTCCCGAGGACCCTGGCTACGCTGTTTCAATATCTGAACAATGAAATGAAAACATGATATAAGGAACTGCCTATTTTCATTTTGATATTACCAGCTTAACAGACATTAAAAATTTTGAGGCGTCGTGTAGCTGCATATTTATATGACTGTCATCTTCTCTGTGCTTGTTTATAACAAAACAAAGCCTATAACTTAACTGCCTCCATAAATAATGGCCATTATAAAAGTATAACGTACAACAAGCTTATACAATACAGGAAATAAAGGCAAGCAATCAGTCAAATGTGCAGAATCAGTGTGCATAAACTGATTTAACCTTCCAGCGGTAGATCCTTGATGAACAGTCCGACTTGCTCTCACCTGGGGTTGTGTTCTTAAAGCATCGCTGACTGCCTGGATGCAGCTTATGGGAGTGTGTGTGTGGTCACGTGATGTGCGTTTTCAGTGGTGTAGTGTGGACGGAGAGCTGTTCAGAAACACTAGGTGAAGCGCCAGTGTGGACGCGGATTGTTTTCATTCTAAAACGCCGTTTTAAAACTAAAACGTATTAGGGTAAACCATCTCTCATTCAAGTTCAGGTTGCTTTATTGGTATAACATTTTGTAATGTATGTCAGTATTGGTGAAGCATTTAAAATGTATAGACTATATTGACACCATCAAATAAATAAAATATACATCAAATGATAAATAAACGAAAGAAAAATAAATAAAAACAAATAACATCTAAAAAAAAAGAATAATTACAAGAATAAAATAAAAATAAATTAAGTAAAGCAAATGAGTTGATTTGCCATTTCTAATGGTGTACGAATATTTTGCAGCTAATTTAGATGTAGGCTAATTTCATCCTCTCAGAGTATTTAGCAGTTTTACAGGAGTCGTTTAGAATTAAGAATTAATTATTTTATGTTTACAATTAATGACAGCTTTAGAGAGCGAAAGCAAAAGTCAAAGTCTGGACATTTTAGGACATTTAAAAACCTCAGATGGGATGTATTTTTAAGACCCAAAAGGGCACATCTCTTTGGGTTTCTGCAGAGCACGTAAGATTACGTGTGGGAGTAATGATAGTTCTTGTGTACACAGTACAAAATAGGTAAACAAGAGAAGATTTTCCACTACTTAATCAATCGTGGGTGTTTGGTTATATTGGGTGGATTCAAAATAGTGTAAAAGGTAATAATAAAAGTGAAAAAAGTGGCACTAAATATACTGGCGGGTGGCCGTTAATGTCATTTGTCAATGTCAATTTTATTTATATAGCACTATTTAACACAGCCAGAGGTTGACCAATGTTTAATATACCTGGGCGGCATGCCCAAGTAAAGCCTATGTGTGGTAAGCACTGGTGAAGCTGTGTATATTGGATTAATAAAATTATTAAATTCATGGCTTTCTGTATTACTTGATACTAATTGGTCAATCGCATATGTATATCTGATAAACGTGTAAGACTTTATTCTGCACAAACAACAGTCTTAATGTGGCAAAAAATATTTTTTGAAATAAATGAAGCTGTAATTGCAGTGTTTCCTCTAGGATTTTTTTAAGGATTTGCATCAACAGGTCTAAAAACAGCCTTTTTACCCAGTCAAAACACCTCAATCCACAGTCAGCAGTTTCGCTTCATTAGCAGTCACCATAAACTAGTGACAGACATGAACAAGAAAGCCAAAGCAAATTATTGTAATTTATTTCCTTCTAAATCCTGGGAATTCACTCTCAATAGTCTACAGCATGTAGAGCTAAAGGCCAGACATGTGCATCATATCAAGATTGCTGTGTATCTGCAGTTTTGCTGATGCTGATAAGTGTTTGAAAACAGTAACCTAACCCCCCTTTTTAATTTTTTTACCGTGGAGGGGTTGGTGGGGGAATATATGTAGATTGTTAGGCGACCATCAACCGTTTTCTCAGAGAATGACAAGCTGACAAAACATAGCTGCAACTCTGATACAAGTTTAATTTAGGAGAAAATTAAAAAGTACTGCAGTGTTTGTATGAGATAATTAGTCTACTAAAATGTGTATATTCCATACACAATATGAAGCTGATCGGTCTGTTCTTGTCATGTGACTCCCAGTGTGCTTGCGGCATTCTGAAAATGTTTTCAACTGGATGAAAACAGGGTGTCGCTCCCAACATGTGCGGACAAGCCTCCATTGGAAATAATGAACTTGCGCATGGAAAAGATGCAGTAAATGAATGACCGCCATCATTTGCAATATTTAGGGGTTGGTCTTCTTGCACAGACATGCTGGATTCACCTGATTTGTTGACAAATGGGTTGCGGATCCATTCCTTGGCAATTTGTGGGTCCATCACTGGGCCTTTTCCCCTTCGCAAAGAAACTTTCCAAAGACGTCTGTTTCCTACTCATTTTGCTAGCTTGTGGGTTACATTTTGGTTCAAGTGACATATGTAACTGAGAGAATACAGTCATTTTTCAAAATAAAAGATTTTTCTAAATAAAAGATAGTTCAGACTCGAATAATAAGAAAAAACAAAACCCAGAAATAATGAATGATTTCTTGTGCAGCCCGGTACTAATTGATCCACGGACCGGTACTGGTCTGTGGTTAGGGACCACAGTTTTAGACTATTTGTAGCTGATTACAGCAGATTTGCATTTTTAAATTTCATTTTCTCTGCTTTACCAGGGGTCCACACAGCAGAATGAACCCCCAATTACTCTGTGTTGTACTATGTTTTACCGGCAGATGCCAGTCAACACACACACACACACACACACACACACACACACACACACACACACACACACACACACACACACACACACACACACACACACACTCCCATTTACACACTACGGCTAATTTAGTTTATCGAATTTAAATTCCAAACAGAAAGGTCTTTTGTAGGGCTGTGCATTTTGGGGAATATATCTTAATATTATAAATATTGCGATTGTGATTTGTTTTGCAATTTAATTGTATAGTCAAGATTCAGCTCAACAATCTGCATCGTTACTGCTAAAGTGCAGTGAGTGTTAGTTAAAAAATGAAACTGAAAAGAAATTAACTTCAACATTTATTCAAATTTGTTTAGAAATTAAACACAATTTTTTTCTCTAGAGCAAACAGTAAGCACATATTAAATGACCTTAGCTTTATGCAAACAAGTTCAACTCAAATTATAGAGATAGTGTAGCGTATTATACAAACAAAAAAATTATAATTATAAAAATACAGAACATTCAGCAAACAAACATGGCTGATAAGAGCCTTTCTGAAGCTTATATTGACTAAAACAAAATAAATATCATAGATGCTACACAAAATATCACGACATGATGAGTTTTTTTATTTAATCCCTCTTTGGTCAATGCATTAAAATGCACCATTTCTTTAGCAAGGTAGTGAGTTATGGCGTTATTTACTTCTGTTGCTTTTGTGATGGTTTTTTTTGTATTTTCATACGGTGTAACAGCCGCAAACAACTCTGAAGTTGTACTTTGAGTTTGCTTGCTACGAGATTGAGTGTCACTGGCAATACTATCAGTTAATTTTTTTTGCAAGATCCTCATATTGCCACCTGTGGTGCTTTATTAGGAGCTGGTTGTTGTATTTCCTTGTGCTGTGGCAACAATTCTGCATTCAAGATATTCCCATATTACCGATGTGCTATTCTACTTTCAGTTTTCGCTGTTTGCTTTCCTATTTTATTATTATTATTATTTTTTATTGTAGGCATTCCACATAGTTCAGTTCCACAATTCTGATTGGGCGGAACAAAAATGTGCTCACTCAACTGATTAGTATGACTGTCACATGCAGATGGCAGTTACGTATTTACTCTGGATGGGGGAAATGAAAAAATACATATATATTTCATATCGCAGCCTCTTGCGATTAGCTAATCGCAATGTTTCAATTTTCAATAATCGCACAGTCCTAGTCTCCTGGTCCAATGGGCACTCGAACCAGCAACCATCTTTCTGTGAGGCAACCATGCCAACCACTTGGTATTGCCAAAGGTCATAAAGCAGCCTGGCAAAAAAAAAAAAAAAATTGCACATACAAGCAAGCATTTGCCACTCTTTCTGGGATGATCCCTTCACATATATATATATATATATATATATATATATATATATATATATATATTTAGCTCTTTCATCTACTAAAGCTGGGTTTCTGTGTAAGCACAAATGTGAGTCTACATCTGAACACACAGCAGACTACGTGACAGGATCATTGTTCAAATGCTGAGAAACAAAAGGCATGATCATTAGCCACTTTGCTATCTGTTTACAGTACAAAAAGTGGTTGAAGTTTATAGGCACATGTGAAGAAGTATCTGGTTGCATATAAACCGGCATAAAATTCAAACAGGTCAGTTATGGCTCATAAATACTCAGTTTATTAAAAATACAAGCTGCACTTTTACTTTTCAACTTGTCCGAGCAGACACGGTAGAAACCTAACTAAACAGACATTGTTTTGTTTTTCAACAGAAGTAATAATTTAATCCGATATTACCTTTTAAATCACAATTCTGATTTCAGTGAATAGCCCAATGCTACAGTATAGCCTGCATGACAAGTAAAAATAATAATCACACACATTATATGCACACTTATGTTTCCTTAAAGTGTTGTGGAGATGTTCCCGCTGTTTTTTTTTCTGTATTTAGTCTGTCTCAGTTTGTTCTGTTTTTTTTTTGTTTTTTTTTGCGATAACGCAGAGATCAGATGCTCAAAGACTCACTGGATAACTTAAAGTATGAACAATTAAAATGAATGTTTGAAAATGTAAACTGATATTTCCTGCTTACTACAGAGAAAAAGACAAG
Organism: Danio tinwini; assembly: GCA_903798205.1. NCBI lineage: Eukaryota > Metazoa > Chordata > Actinopteri > Cypriniformes > Danionidae > Danio > Danio tinwini. The sequence goes on from CAIGQZ010032543.1 coordinate 1,204,795, forward strand.
AATAGCTGACTTAAAACCATGTTTAGTTGGTGAAAATACTAATGTTCCATTAATGTAAGTCTTTTGCTACCCCCGTGTATATACTGCATGTGTACTGTATGTATCTCAGCATCACTACTATTGTAGGTATTGGCCAAACTAAGATCTAAATGAAATCAAAGATACAAAATGATAGCTATAAAAAATGAGATGAAAGTATAAATAAATAAATACAATGTTGTTCGAGAAATATAAACAATAAAATAGAATCCATCCCTGCATATTCTTAGTGCCTACTAGAAATACTGATGACCTTACTGTGAACTTACTCATGGTTTCATCTGTCTGGGCATCGTCAAGGATAAGATCTGTTCAGTTCAGCTTTCAGTGAGGTCAACTTTTAGGTGATGTGTTTGGAAATGCTCTTCTGAAAATTTGTGCTGCCTCAGGGTCTGCTATCAGCAGTTCAAGCAGTTATACTTGAACGCAATACATGGAACTGTGTTGAGGCCAAAAATGCTATTGGTTTGGAACATATTGAAAGGTTGTCGCGCAAAGGTAAACTGTAGCATGTCAGGCAAAACGATAAGCCATCAGAACATGGCACCAGAATAGCATGGCTTTGGTTTTGGTCTTGGCTTTGAGTGGTTGCATCAAATAAAATTTTACAAGATCTGCACTGGCTTCCAATCAAACCCAGAGTAGAATATAAAATCCTCCTGCATACATTCAAGGCCATCTATAACCTTTCACCTTCTTACTTGTCTGATCTTCTCCATATCACCACTCATTCCCACTCTCTTAGATCCTCCTCCTCCATTCACCTCTCTGTTCCCTCTGCCCGTCTCAGCACAATGGGGAGCAGAGCTTTCAGTCGCTCTGCTCCCAAACTCTGTAATTCTCTTCCTCCTGACATCCGCAACATTGACTCTCTCCCTCTGTTTAAATCCAGACTTAAAACTCATCTGTTCAAAATAACTTACTCTTTATAACTGCATACTACACTCTGTATCATGTCTTTGTTTTTGATCTTCTTCTCTATTTTTATACTATTGGTTTATTTTTAATTATTGAATTGTGTATATGATGTTGTACAGTGACCTTGGGTTTCTTGAAAGGCACTTTAAATAAAATGTATTATTATTATTATTATTAACATTTAAAATAGTGATTTGTATTTACATAGAAAGTGCATTAAATGCAAGTCTATTAAAATAAAGTACAATGCTGACAAATTAATACAAGTTGGTGGTTTAAAGTACAGTGGCAAAGTGTAATGCTGTGTTGACACCAGATATGGCACACGCGAATAAATCGAAAAACACACAAAAAAAATTGAGTTTAGTTGCTTTAGTCGTGCGTCAAATTCGTTTCCTTTGCGCATCAAATTCACTTCACGATAGACGCGCAATTGTAGGGCTTCTGTCTGCCCGATGACTCAAGCTTTATTGATAAATGGCTTACATGGATTTTATTAAGAGAATAGTTGTGTTTATGTGATTTTGGAAGGCTGAAAACAGTGTATATTCATTCGCTGTCGTGTCTTGATACTTTCTGTAAGTTCATCAACTCCTCTAGAAAATCTATCTGGATGATGGAAGCTTTCAGCTGTGTTTCTGACTGAGCCGAGCCCGGTTAGATGAACTGTTGTCTGGTGTCGACACAAGGATTTCGTCTCGGGACACCAACAACAGGCACTAGGTCATAATCACACCCCTACAAAAACCATTCAGATGGCGCTCTGTGGCGTGGCAGAAATATGAACAGTGTCCGGAGTCGTAGCTGGGTGCTGCGAGCAGCTGCCGACTTGTGGCTCCGGTGTGCGTACCCTGATAAAAATTTAAGTTTAGAATTGTAAAATGCATGATGCTGTGCGGCACAATGCCGAGCTGCGCATCTGGTGTGTGACCCCCTTAAGTGACTTTGTTATGTGTGCTGCACAATATATTGTTTCAGTAATCATATCGCGAAACACTTCTCTGCAATTACACGTCGCAGGATCTGCAGTGTTGAATCGTTATAGGAGCCACAGTTGTAGGAGCCACATACTCATGATTTGTGGAGTCATGGCAAAGTTTAACCATAAAGTCACCAAAAAATTTATCATTTGTGTGTGTTTGTATAGGGCCTGTGACTGAGTCATAAAAAAGTATGCTTTGTAATTTTAAGAAAGATTAATTGTATTTATGTACGTATACGATAATAAATATACAGTATTATTTTAAACTTAATGATTCAAGTAATGTATCTAAATATTGCCAAATATATATATGTGTGTGTGTGTGTGTGTGTGTGTGTATATATATATACATATATACATAAATATATATATATACATAGATAGATAGCTGTAGAGTTATCTAATGTGATGCTATAGTCATGTTCATTATTGTCTGTTTTTGTCTAATTCTTTCTTTTTATGTGCTCTCTCTCTTCAGATATTATCGACAGGAATGAACTGAAGGCTTTTTTTGAAACCAACTGCTCACAGATCTATTTTATCTTTTATGAAAATTTCATTACACTGGAAAGTAACTTAAAACAAAAAGGTAAGTGATCTCCGTCTGCTTTCTGAGGGCTATTGCACAAAAGTAGAATAAAAAAAGCCAGGATAGTAGAAAAAGTGCAGCTTGATCTAGCTTAATCAGGTCCTCCTGGCTTAGTCCATTGCACATTTGCTGATCCAGGATGAGAACAAGCCACCATGTCAAGCCTGATTTAGATAGCCAGGATAAGTGCACCTCTCTCGCCTACCAAGCAAGGAACTTCCATTACTTTCATTCAGAGAATTAACAGAAACATATGAGGATACGTATTAACAAATTGTTCACTTTGTCTTAAATGTGACCAGTGGACATTCATGCTACTAATGAATTTATTGTAAAGATTATTGCAAACACTTACCAATATTGCACGTATATTTTATCTGTTTAGTTTATTTTATCTAGTTTTTATAATCTTCATATGATCATTTATATATAATTTAGGAATCATTAAGGATTTTTCTTTAAAAAATAAAATAAAATAAAAAATAATATATATTTTCTTTTTTAAATACTTCCTAAATTATGTTTAACAGAGCAAGGATATTCACAGTTTGTCTGATAATATTTTTTCTTCTGGAGAAAGTCTTATTTGTTTTATTTCGGCCAGAATAAAAGCAGTTTAAAATTTTTTTAAATTATTAGCCCCTTTAAGCAATTTTGTTTTCGATTGTCTACATAACAAACCATCGTTATACAATTTGCCTAATTACCCTAACCTGCCTAGTTAACCTAATTAGCCTAGGTAAGCATTTAAATGTCACTTTAAGCTGTATAGAAGTGTCTTGAAAAATATCTAGTAAAATATTATTTACTGTCATCATGGCAAAGATAAAATAAATCAGTTAATATAGATATGTTATTAAACCTATTATTTTTGTTTGTTGAAAAAAATCTCTCCATTAAACAGAAATTTGGGAAAAAAATAAACAGGTGGTCTAATATTTCAGGGGGGCTAATAATTCTGACTTTAACTGTATATATAAAATTGTTGACATTTTCTACTTTGTAATTTTTATTTTTTGTAATATCTCATTTGAATTTTAATGTATTATTTTTCTATACCTAAAGATATTAGGTGAACAAAGTCTTATTTAAATGAATATAACTGTAAATGCAACCGTTTTATTAAAACACATCAAAAATAATTTTCCATATTCTCTGAGCAATGGATAGAAGTATTCATTTTTAAAAGAAGTGTACTCATTTATGCTAAGCACTGTATATGTATCTTTTTCTTTAATCATTCATCTATTTTGTATCTCTCTATTCTATGTCTCCCCATATCTAAATCTGAAATAGATATGAACATATATAAAATGAATGCTAATAACAAAACGCAAAACATAATTATTTTGAATTCTAATGGTTGGAAAATACATGTAAATAGCCAAGAGCATGGAGTAACTGTAAAACACATTCATTTCTAGTAGCATTGACAACAAAACTAATATATAGATTACTAGAATTAATCTTAGCCTGGTTGTTAGCCTGCTCTGGAGCAGGTTAGCTGCAAAGAAGAAATATCCATAGTAACTTAATTTAGCTTAATTTAACCTGCTTTTATGCAACGAGTCGAGGCTAAATTAAGCCAGGATAGCCTCAAAATCCCAGCTTAATCCCTTATTTTATTTTTGTGCAGTACCGCTCTGGATGTAAGATTGATATATGTATTTGTTTGCCAGTGTATCAGATTATCTATGATTATCAGATTATAAATGGACACACAAAAACACAGAATGCCACCGTGTCCCTCAGGATGAAATATTACTGTTACTACAGGAGTGGAGCATTGAGTTTATGAATAACTGAGCTTGGGGGGAAAGTATAGGTTTGCAGATTACTTCTATTCTTTATTTGCACCATTGCGTTGCTGATGCAAATCCCAGGTTTAATATTTGTTCTTTTTATTTGATAAATGAAAACGAGAAGAATCACTCTTAGGCCCCGTTTACACTAATACGTTTTAGTTTTAAAACGCATAAGTTTTGCTACGGTTACGCCATCCGTCCACACTACGCCGGAGTTTTCGAGCCGAAAACAGAGCATTTTGGAAACGCTGGACAGGCCGTTTTCATTCTAAAACGCTGCTGCTCCGTCTCAGTGTAGATGGGGGAAAACGGAGACAACTGAAAACGGAGGTGGGGCTGCAGACATTCGCCTATCTGATTGGGGCTTTTCCTTTCTAAGTTTATACAATAGAGAAAATAAAGGCAAGCAATCAGTCAGATGTGGTGTCCGCTGTTACATTAATTAGGATATTAACCTAACTTATCTGCGCTCAGCCAAAACACTTTACCTGAGAACAAGCAATAGACTCAACAGACCAAAGACAGAGAATATGTCGTTAGATATAGACAACAAGATGAATTAAATATCACGTTTAACAAATATAGTGAGATTAGATCCAGCGGGAGATCCGTGATGAACAGTCTGACATGCACCGCTCTCATATGGGTATGTGCTCAACGCACGCTGCAGCGCATGCCAGAGAGTGTGTGTGTGTGTGTGGTCACGTGATGTGCGTCTTCACCGTTTTAGTGTAGACGGAGAGCTGTTCAGAAACGCTGGGTAAAACGCTAGTGTGGACACGGATCGTTTTCATTCTAAAACGCCGTTTTAAAACTAAAACGTACTAGTGTAAACAGGGCCTTAAGCTCATCCGGTAAGTTTTCTGCTTAATTTCACAAAATGTTTTTGGCTTTTAAACTCTAATGCAGTGTGAGATTTCACTGCAGCCACTTTAGTATAAATGACAGGTTGAAGCATGAAATAAACAGGTTTTAAGCATCAAATACAGGTTTTAAGCATCAAAAAAACTCAAAGAATAGCTTGAAAACAATACTACAATTTACTTAAAGCTATAATTTAAACTAAAATTTTAATTTACGCTCTATTTACTGTAATAGCAAATTATTTTCTTCCTGTTTACAAGGAATACATTTTAATGTGAAGACTGAAATTGAATAAAGTCAGACAAAGTTTGTTTTTCTATTGCTTTAATTCTCCATAGGATGATCAAATCAATGTTAAAATCTAATGTTTTAGATTAGATTTTCTCTACAGCTTCTTTACTCTTTAACAGCCAGTAGATTACTGATGCATGTAATAGCCCAATGATTTATAATGCAATAAATCTTTACTTTAGCAAAACCTTAATCAATTTATAACATCATAAATGTCAATGATCAATATATGGTCATCAATATTAAAAATTACCATCACATTACTCACCCTCAACCTTTATGAATTTCTTTATTCTGGTCATCACAAAAGAAGTTCTTCTGAAGAAAGCTGACATACTGTAACAATTGAGATCTGTAGTATTAAAAACAAAGTCTCTAGCTTTCTTCAAAATGTCCTCTTTTCTTCATAACAGAAGAAAGAAAGTCAGGTTTGGAACAAGTAAAGGGTGAGTAACTGATGACAGAAGTTTTAGCTTTGGGTGTACTTTCCTTTTAAACGTCTCAAGTATATAATTTTTAGTGTTTGTCAACTGACTGCAGTAAAAACGTATAACGTATAAACATGTCACTTAATTTTACACTTACCTCCACGAAACCAAAATTCATTGTTCATTAGCTGCCCACCATCTTGTTCACAACAGATTAATTGTTACAATTGAGTTAAAGCAAGAACCTCAAAAAAATGGGATTTACAATAAGTTTATAACCACAAAAGAGATATTATACTGTATATTGTAAGGGTGACGGTTAGGACAAGTAAATAATTGATATTTAATTTTATTTCTTTCCTAATTCATAAGCAACTTTAAAGGTGCAGTAGGTGATCTGCCTAAATGCTAACTGCATTAGCATAATATCTTTCAAATACAATCTCTCCACTGTTGTCCAAAGCCACGCCTCCTGAAACCGCGAACGCATCCGCAAAGAGGACAGAGACCCACTAGATGATGTCATTTGCCAGTTAGAAAACTTTATAGTACTTTATAGTACTGAACGAAAAACTGTTTTATATCTAGCACGTTTTCAGTTATGTAGTTAGCAAGCAAAACTTGTCATCAGTCTCACTCACGGCCTATTCACACAAGGCGTCAGCGTCAACGCTTGACTGGAGGGTGTGGCTAAAGTTGGGGCTGAAGTCGCAATCGACTACTGTCTGAGGTGGTGTAAATGCATAAAGCGATCTGATTGGCTGACGCATCCATTGGCACTTGAAAAGTTGAGAAATTCCCAGTTTGAACTGAAGCGGCGCTGACGGATCCACAGTGCTGTTCCGCAACGCCTGACATCACCCATTCAAAGTGAATGGGAAGTGTTGATTATGACGCCCTATGTAAATTGGGCGTCATCAGTCTCACTCTCTCACACACTTTGTCCTAAAGCGACTACTGTATGCTTAGTAGTTGACCGGCGGCGTGCAAGAGTTACCAAGCCATACTTACATGCTATTTCAGAGCGAATATTCAAAGTAGCATGGTAAACAATATAGGGAGCGTGGCACAGGTCGTCATTGTTCAAAAATGAACCAATGTGAATATAAAACCAACTTCACCTCAGTAAAGCAGGCTAGGCGGAATATCGCTAATTACTTATCTTTTGTTGTTAAACTAAATAAAAAATCAACATTTATGTATGCTGTAAAGGGTTCCTTATGAAGTTGAAAATAGTCACATCAATCTTTCGCTGGAAGATTTCAGTGGCTGAACGACACTTGAGTGCATATAACCCATTCATAAAACAAATCTACATAAGCTTTGCGTGACACAAATAGTTTTAAAACATAACATTACCTGTCTAAAAGGAACACTTCAGCCATGGTGTCATCCTCCATCCAGCGTGCAAAATTGACTCCAATATTGATTCAAGATTTTAAAAAGGTTTGCATTCAGCATTGGTTTTTAGCATTGTCACTCGTGTCCACATGACCACGGCCCACGTGAACGGGAGTGCAATTGTTTAAATCTACATTTGCTGACAGACAGTTTGGGCTACTTATCAGAATTATGGAAATTATCGGCCAGACACAATTTAATTGGATGAACTTTTTTTTTTGTTTTAAGCCTCACCCAGAATATTAAAACACATATAAATACATTTAGATTATTTACTTTAACCATTACTATTGGAATGTGAAAATACTTTAAACCAGCACAACAAAAAAATCTTTCTGAAGACAATCACCTACCGCACCTTTAAGAGTTTGTGTTGCGGTGTGCATTTAAATTATGCATAAGAGTCTGCTAAAACACAGTAGCTCTTGAAAAAATTATATATTTGATGAGATATATAGTATGAATAGAAAGAAATCAGTGTGCGCACGTCTAATATAAATTGAAGGCAAATGCTCGATCAAGACAAACAAAATAAAGACAGAAGTAAACAAAATCGGTGCACTCCCACTTTAACTCTCAAAAGATGACTTAGACAATATTTCAACATATACAATATGGCAACAAAGGTGCAAAAGGTTCATCTAAATGTAGCTGAAACTGAGTATCTCCTGATAAATATGCAATGTCATCCCTTGCTGATATTTAAAGCAAGAAATCACTACCAGTAACGTGTCACACAATCTAACAGCAGAGATACCAAAACTAGCGCCCCCGGGCCAACGTTGGCCCATGGTAACCTTTGATTTGGCCCGCCATCCTGTCTAAGAAGAGAGGGAAAATGATGGGGAGGTAGATATTGTCATTTCAAACTTAATGTAATCTTTTTTTTGTGTGCGTGTTATTGTTAAGCTACAAAAAAGCGAACTGGAAATAAATGTTTTAATTGAAATGCTGTAGTTTAGTTTAAAATGTGTATACTGTTAGTTTACGGATAGAGGACAGTGAGACTTTGGTGAGCAAATCAAGCCAAAGGCAGATTCTGTTTAACTAGTGGGTTCAGCATTGAACTCCACTGTGTTATAAATTTGATTGTTTATGTTTTATTGCAATACATTATCATTAAAAAGTTAAAATGCATTAGTTAATACGATTCAAAGCAATGTTTTCTATTTATTTTTAAATATTAAGAAATAAAATAGTCTGGTATATTTACCTTAGTCCACGGCTATCAATGATATTTGGTTTTTGGCTCTTCAAAAAAAGTTTGGGCACCCATGATCTATGGCCATATCTACACATGCAGTGCATGGGTATTTTTATGAACTGAGTTTTCCCTGCCTTCATTTTCAAAATAACCTCTGGGTTCACAACAAACGTGTAATTAAGTATCTGTGCAAGTACATTTCATACAAGTCAATGCAAACGATTACCATCCCATAGTGCGGACACCATCATGCAATTCACAACGCGTTTGCTGTGAATATGAGGAATTTTTAGTCTCAGGCCATGTCCACACGTTGATAGGTATTTTTATAAATGGACTTTTCCCCGCTTTTGTCCACATGACAATGCAATAAGAGGCGAAGATAATGACACTTTTATGCCGGGTTCATACCAAATGGGGTATTAAGTATTTTCGCGAGTAAACTGCATACAAGTTAATGCAAATGTGAAAACAGTCGCATTACCCTCCCATGGTCAAACATGAGAACATTCAAAATTGGCCTCATTCTCATCTTCTACATTTGGTGTGAACCCAGCCACACTGAAAAAAATGGTTCAAAGATGATTCCTTGGATTTACTAAATTCCTTTAGGTTAAGTGATTGTAAACAATTTATTTGGGCTGAATTCAAACAAGCAAATTAAGTTGAACATACTAAATTTTATTTGTTTAAATTCAACACGTATAAATAGTTTGCAATGATGTTGCAGACATTTTTTTTTTCAGTGCATGTTGGCAGAATGCAGAAAATGTGAGAAAACTGCACACGCTGACATCATGACGCAGAAACTCTGGTTGTATTTTTCACACAACCACACTGTACCTAGAGTTTTGGAAAAATTTCACCTTGGTCAAAGTTTTCAACAATGTTTTGGTTTTAGTAACCCGATACTGCGGGTTTTGTGTGTGTGTACACACACAGCCAAATACCCGTGTTCGTGTGGACAGGGCCGACGGTTTCATGTCAGTTTAAATTTTTAATTGAATGTAACTTGCTTGGATACAACAGCAGCACAAAAATGGTTTTGCGAATGAGCATTTCAATAATGCATGAATGAAAAGAGAGAGATTCAGCCCTAGACTTTCTCAGCTTGACTAAGATTCCTGCTTCACTGTTGCCTGTATGCCACCTTGTGTGTAATTAATGAGGCTTTTGTTTTTGTTGACTCCCGTCACTGGCAAAAGTGGATTTCCTGGCCTGTGCTCTATGAAGGTCACCTGTTCTTTATGCTGAAAGTCTGCAGCAAATGTACAATAGGAAACAAAACTTGCACATGTCATTCCCCTGCATATCAGAGAGTCATGTTACAGTTGATTTTTATTTTCAACTGGGTAACTTTTAGTGTGCAACACAGTGGCTCAGTGGTTAGCACTGTCCCCTCACAGCAAGAAGGTTGGTGGTTGGAGTCCCAACTGGACCAGTTGGCATTTTGCATGTTCTCCTCGTGTTGGCGTGAGTTTCCTCCGGGTGTTCTGGTTTCCCCCACACTCCAAAGACATGTGCTATAAGTGAATCGGGTAAGCTAAATTGGTCTATATATAAACTACATTGTAAAACCCAAAAAGTTAAGATAACTTAAACCAACTAAGTACTCTAAAACCCAATAAGTTAAGGCAACTCAAACCATTTAAGGAAACCGAATGCAACAAACCATTTAAGTTCAAAAACTTATCTTAATGAGTACTGTGAACTTAATCCATTTGAGTAAATGAAGCAATTTGAGCACAGTAAAACCCAATAAATGAAAAGAACTCAAACCAACTGAGTACTCCAAAACCCAATAAGTTAAGGCAACTCAAACCGTTTGAGGAAACCTAATGCAACAAACCATTTAAGTTCAAAAACTTATCTTAATGTGTACTGTGAACTTAATCAATTTGAGTAAATTAAGCAATTTGAGCACAGTAAAACCCAATAAATGACAAGAACTCAAACCAACTGAGTACTCCAAAACCCAATAAGTTAAAGCAACTCAAACCATTTGAGGAAACCGAATGCTACAAACCATTTGAGTTAAAAAAAACTAATCTATATGAGTACTGTGAACTTGCTCCATTTACGTTGAAGTAATGAGGTATTTAATTACTCTTTTCAAATGAGTAGAATTAACCTTCAGTAAATTGAGTTAACTACACTCATTTCATTTGATAAAGTTGACTGTTGGGTTTTACAGTGTATATATATATATAAATATATATTTCTCTCATTTAATTTAATCTAATTCAGGCTTAAAATATATACAATGTCAGGGTGCAAACATTTATAATTTTAGACACTATGTATGTCTGCAATCCTTGGTAGGTTTTCTGATTCTTCTACGCTGTTGTCATTTAGTCTCTTTGACTTCCTGCCATTAGTGTTTATTTTCACCTCTCTGCTCCAAGGTTCTCCAATAGGTTCATTATTGTGGTCTAGCATGAGGTACTGGTACTGGCATGGGCCAAATGCATCCACATTTGTTTTGTTTAGTCAGCATTTGGGTAACATCAGCTGACCCCTGAACTTTTTGTATCCTGACCTCTGTTTATGTCACAGCCATCCTGTCATATTAATGTATAAACTTTTTACAATAGTTTTGCATGTATGTACATACACTTACCGGCCACTTTATTAGGTACACCTTACTAATTCCGGATCAAACCCCTTTTTGCCTTCAGAACTGCCTTAATCCTTCATGGCATAAATTCAACAAGGTACTGGAAATATTTCTCAGAGATTTTGGTCCATATTGACATGATAGCATCACACAGTTGCTGCAGATTTGTCGGGTGCATATCTGTGATGCAAATGTCCCATCACATCCCAAAAGTGCTCTTTTTTTGTGTTAACGAGCAGATGGATAGGTGTACCTAATAAAGAGGCCGCTGAGTGTACTTATGTGACATATTTTTTTTAAATTTTGAAATCTAGATGTTAATTGAAAATATATTTTAAGTACAGCAACAATCACATATCACATAATGTTTTTGTGTAGGAATGAGCAATGGTGTTTTTGCATTTGGCTCTATTGCATGGCTAGCACCCAAATGTAGTTAAACAATTGAAAACTAGATTTTGCAGTCACAACCGTCACAAACATGTTTGGTAAACACAATAAACATTATCGTAACTGTCAAATGATCTCTGCTTAAATACACAATTCAGACAAACATCACCTTTATCACGTGATGAAAATGAGACACGATGAAAATGCTGGTCATGTGTCGATGACTATAACTTAATATAACTGTCAAGCTATTTTTAAAATGTTTGCTGCTTGAGGAAAGAAAGCTGTTTGATGCATTAGTCATTATTGTGTTTAGAGAAACACACAATCACAGACGTCACATAGAACAAGATAAAACTATATAAAAAAACAAGTAGGCCTATCTATAAAACAATAATATAAAACTATATAATTATTAAAAATATATAACATAACAATATATTATTATTATTATTTATTTATTTTTAATTTTTTCAGTTTCTTTTCGGCTTAGTCCCTTTATTAATCTGGGGTCGCCACAGCAGAAAGAACCGCCAACTTATCCAGCATATGTTTTACGCAGCGGATGCCCTTCCAGCCGCAACCCATCACTGGGAAACATCCACACTCATTCACACACACTCATGCACTGTGGTCAATTTTAGCATACCCAATTCACCTTGTACCACATGTCTTTGGACTGTGGAGGAATCCGGAGCACCCGGAGGAAACCCACACCAACACGGGGAGAACATGCAAACTCCACATAGAAACTCCAACTGACCCAGCCGAGGCTCGAACCAGCAACCTTCCTGCTGTGAGGCGAACATGCTACCTACTGTGCCACCGCGTCACCTATTATTATTATTATTATTATTATTATTATTTATACTCATACTTCTTGATATCGACAGGCCACACTTACTAAACAATTGGAAATCGATTCCAAGCAAAACTAATTGCAATTGGTGCATCTCTAGAGTTTATAATAAACCTAAATGAAACTATATTCATTTTTGCCTTGTTACATACCTTTCAATGTCTATAGTCAGCAGTCACGGTCTGCTTTGTTTTGGACATACTAGGGTTCAGATGTCAGTCATTCAGATTAACTAATCGAAGCAAACCTGACAAGTGTGAACACATCCTTAAGACATTAAAAGTCCTCCAAGTCTGGATAGCATGACCAATGAAACCAATTAAGTAAACCTTATGGTAAACCCTAACAGAAAATAATCATCACAATTATTATTGTAATGTTCGATCAATGCTCTCACTCTCTGAGTACTCTTATTTATCATACCACCCCTAAATTCTGAAGATTATTACACAATGAATGTAAACGTATTACAATACTCTGTCACCATGCATCATAAACATACTGTAAAAAAGGAATCTCCATAAGCTTGATTAAATAAAAATAAATAAATGAAGCGTAAAAGAATAAATCTGAAATGACACTAATTCCTTTGCTTTTTTTTAGGGAACAAATCTCAACGGGAGGAGCTGGACTCCATCCTCTTTATTTTTGAAGTAAGTATTTTACACATCATAAGTGTTTAGTGCTGTTTGTTGGTTTTGAGCTCTTTTTTTTAAGCAGGATGACTTGTGTGTTTCTCTTGCCTGAGCAGGTTTTTCCACTCTCTTTCTCTCTCCTGATTTTCCTGGAGGTGCCGTCTTCCCTCTGTTTTTCCCGCCTGGCTGAAAAGTAGACACTAGTTTGCAACTAGTTTGCAATACAAATAGGCAAGCAGGGCATTCTCTGGTTTCATTTGCTCAGAAAGGTGAACAGTGTTTTTTTTTTTTTTAGAAAATATGGTGTCTCGCTCTAAGGAGAGAGTTTGCATTACATAAACAGAGTTTAACTTGAAAGGTCAACTGTTTTTTTTTAACTGCATATCACCATTATAGGATTGTACTGTTGTCTAAAAAAATCTGTTGTTTTTCTATGTGCTTTTACTATGAGGCTTTGATTGTTTAACTTTGTGACCTTTTCGTCACCAATAGTACTTATAGATTGCATCCTGTTTCCTTTTTTCTGTTTTTTTACCTCCATTTATTTATTTATTTATTTATTTATTTAACCAACTAACTTACTATCTAACTAACCAGGAATCTCCCATTGAGATACAATATCTCTTCTACCAGGGAGTCCTGGTCAAGGCGTAGCGTAGGACAGAGTTACAGAAAATAAAAAAAATACATGTCACACGTAGACACACACAAAAATAGTTTAAACCATAATAAACTGTTAAAACCATAGACTGTAAAAGGTATGGACACAGTATCCATGACGTCACCCATAGGTTTCTGAAGAGTGCAAATGAAGCTACAAGTGGGCGAAGCCAACCGGCGCCATTTTGTTTGCACATCATCGCTCTAACCTGGGGTAACTAAATAAGGGCAAAGAGGAGGAGCTACAGATGCCTGCTAGCATTCTGCTTAGACGAGCTTTTCTTAAGGAGAAATGCTAATGCTAAATGCTAAAGAGATAATGCTTCAATATCTGTGCCTTGTTTGTGTTCTGACCACATGGGCTTGGTTGTATACTACATTAATAAAGTGTTTTGTCTTTAAAAAACACTGTTGTAACACATTGAGCCGCTCAGCATTGTTCTTATGATGTTTTTCTACAGGAGGAAAATGCAAATTACTTCCAAATACTTCAAATATTGTCTGTGTTTGTAAATACAAGACTATTTATGGAATCCAGGCATAACACTGTAAGGCAACATTTCACATGACTGTTCAATAGCCTACAGCTTATCAATCTGTCATTTTGGAGTCCATTACAGGTCTTAAGAAAATTTTAAATAACAAATTATCCTAAATAAAACAAATATATTTATAGATATTGTATATAAGTGTGTAATTTCACTCACCTGGAAAATGGAGGCCACATTGGTGAGCACAATTAAGTGCACACAGCATGCCATATCATCTCATAATTGTAAGAAATAATTCCAAAAGGCAATAGACTATGTAAAGCTATATAAAACAAAACAAAAAATATGATAATTATGTCGAGTTCAGCCGGAAACTAGCTGAGGTGACCTAGACCTAGCTGTCACTCAAGTGCCTCAGCGTTTAATTATGCAGACTTAATATAGCTTAATGTAAACAAAACGGATGATTTATAAAAAAAATCACCCCCCTCACAGTTGTCATGAAGGGTAATATTAGCTATATGAACCAAAATCTTTCTTTGTACCAGGCTGTAAACACCTTTTTTTCTGCTGTAAAGTTGGCCATTTTAGCAGTGGGCTCAATGGAAATTTGCTCTATTATAGAGCCAGGTCTAGCAGAATTTCTATGAATTGCAGTTTCAGCTGACGCTATTGCTGTGTTAACAACAAATAACAATTCTAAGGTAAACACACCAATTCAATGGAAAAAAAATAGAAAAGCTATTGGCTTTTCATTTGCATGATGATGTTTTTTACTATAAAAAACTACTATTTTTATCTTCTGTCGGTTATGGTTAAAGTATGGTAATTCTAATAGTTTTATCAAATTTATTTGACTTTTGGAAATCACCAAGCAACCCCCTGCCATTGACCCGACCCCCATTTTGGGAACCACTGATGTAGAGTATTACTATTTATTTCATCTGGTCTTAATAAGGTCCTAAATTTAATTGTAAAAAAATATAACACTGTAAATTATGCACATCATTTGAGGTGTGCGATATACAGAAATATAGAAATAAAAGCGAAAACTAAATCTTTATGAAAATAGCGAAAAGCTTTATTTGTGTAGGCTTGTTTTTGACAGTACTGTAAAAATACTCAAAAATATTTCTTTCAGTGTTTCAAACAATTATGCTTGATTTACTAAAGTCACACAAGTGTCAATTTCACATCTGTCACATCCATAATATAAATGCTGAAATTTTAAATAAAATAAAATCAGTTTTTATTCTATTGAGAGGCAACTCTTCTCCTTTTGATTAGCTTTGTTTCTTTTGGGTTGTTTTTGGTCACATCCATAACGCATGTGTATTTTCCTCATTCACAATATAAAAAATGTTTACAGATTGATATTTTTCTGATCCCATAACTCTGTGGTTGGTAGTTTTGTAAAATACAAACAGATGTTTCAATAAGTGAAGTTTCACAAACAAATTTCGAGAGGAACACGTGATATGATTGACTGCAGCTGATCTCTCATCTACAATCATTAGCTAGCCAATCAGACCAATTCAAACTCACTATAAGTAGCCTAGGAAAAATCACTCCCTTATCTTCATTTTCGAAGAAAACCCCCATCCACCCCTTCTTCCCCCCTTTTTCTTCCTTTACCACGGGGAGCTCTCGAGAACCACCTGATCTCGTTACTCCCCTTATTTGCTCCATAGACCAGGCGGGAGCCCTGGGCTCAACTATCTCCGAGCTCAGGGTTCTCTTCCGGGACAGCATGCCAAACCAGCTAACATTTGTCAAACAATATCTAAGTGCGAACTCTTGAAAATGGTAACATATACTTTCAATGTGAATTGGTTTTGAGATTTGATTTCAAATGTCACATCCATCATGCTGGAATTGCTCTAGTATAATAATTTGTGAAGTACTGCATCAGTGATAAAGCCAGCAAACATGTTTTATACCAATGGGGTCCCGACCCCCATTTTGGGAACCACTGATGTAGAGTATTACTATTTATTTCATCAGGTCTTAATAAGGTCCTAAATTTAATTGTAAAAATATACAGTTGCAATCAGAATTATTGAACCCCCTGATTTATTAGCCCCCCTGTTTACTTTTTTCCCCAATTTCTTTTTAACGGCGAGAATATTTTTTCTACACATTTCTAAACATAATAGTTTTAATAACTCATCTCTAATAACTGATTTATTTTATCTTTGACATGATGACAGTAAATAATATTTTACTAGATATTTTTCAAGACACTTCTATACAGCTTAAAGTGACATTTAAAGGCTTAACTAGGTTAATTTGGTTAACTAGGCAGTTTAGGGTAATTAGGCAAGTTATTGTATAATGATGGTTTGTTCTGTAGACTATGGAAAAAAAAAATATATAGCTTAAAGGGGTTAATAATTTTGACCTTAAAATGGGTTTT
>CAIGQZ010032543.1:1229453-1241593 GCA_903798205.1 Danio tinwini
TTATATTATATTATATTATATTATATTATATTATATTATATTATATTATATTATATTATATTATATTATATTATATTATATTATATTATATTATATTATTCATTCATTCATTCATTCATTTTCTTTTCGGCTTAGTCCATTTATTAATCTGGGGTCGCCACAGCGGAATGAACTGACAACTTATCCAGCATTTGTTTTACACAGCGGATGCCCTTCCAGCTGCAACCCATCTCTGGGAAACATCCATGCACACTCATTCACACTCATACACTACGGACAATTTAGCCTACCCAATTTACCTGTACCGCATTGTAATAATGTTTACGGCCACCTGGCCGCCGGGAAGAAGGAGGCGGAGAACCGATGAACTTTAAAATATTTATTAGTAAAAAGGGATGGCAGCTCCTCATGGAGACTGCTGTCTAAACCAAAACAAACGGACGGCAGCTCCTCACGGAGACTGCCGTCAAACTGAAAGCAAAAGTAAAACAATATGTCCGGGCCCGGTCCTCTCTCTCTCTCCTCTGCCATCGTTCCTCCTCTTATAGTCCAGAGCTCCTTCCGTGGGATTGGAGGCAGGTGCGTGCCACAGGTGTATCTCATCTGTGGCGGGCCTCGTTTCGCTCCCACGGCTCTCGGCCACGCCCCCTCACCACATGCATGTTTTTGTACTGTGGGGGAAACAGGAGCACCTGGAGGAAACCCACGCGAACGCAGGGAGAACATGCAAACTCCACACAGAAATGGTTAACAAAGTATCTTGTTAAACCTTTAACTAAAATAAATAAATTGAAAGGGAAAAGGCTAAATAAACTTCTAAATGTTAACAAAAAGTGTAGTTCAGTCATTCTACTCTCAAAATAAAATAAAAAAAATGCTGTTTGTTCAAACTACTCGTATAAAATAAGCTGAAACAACACAATTCCTGAGTTATTTGAGGACAACTTAAAGGTGCGTAGGTTTTTGACTCTTCTAAAGCATGAAAATACCATAATATGTGTGCAGATATTTAAAAAACATCCCAAGTGAACATTCTTGTTTAACTGAAAAACAATGCTGAAGTCAGATATTCTGCTTTGAAAATGTTTTGTTTAGGTAATGTCTTTGTTTAGGTAAGTTTAACCTGCACAATGCCAGTTTAGCCAATTATTAGTCAGCACCCCGGGTTGCCTTGTTAGAAAACAGTGTATTTTGTGACGAGATATGCAGTAATGAGCAATTTGGCTGTTTGCACCAGACGAAACACGACAGAAATTTAAATACAGCCATTCAGAAGCACAGAATATGCACTCACTCACAAAACTGTAAGGTTTATAATCTATTTAATGTATGTTAACCCTCTTTAACATCATTAAATGTAGATGCTTAATCACTCTTATGTGTTTAGTTCTAAAGTTCAATTTCAAACGCTTTATTGTATTTTCAAGATCAGAGGTGAACTATCTGCTCCTGCGTTCAGTATATGGCAATACATACAATGTAAAATGGCATTCAAATTCACATTGTTAGCATTTAGCACTAAATAAAGCACATAAGGTTTACCTGAGGTGATCACTGTCATAGGTTTCTGTTGTTCAGCTGTGAGAAATAGAAGCCGTTTCTAATATATCAATTCAAGGTGTTGGTTAGAACTAAAACTCCTTTTAATATGGAAAATATTCCCTCTATCGCAAGTCGTTGCTTTTATTTAGAACACTGTTTAAATCACTCGCTCTTGTACTCAAACTGGCAACCCGCGTTTGCGTTTTTGATCCAGGAGTGCAATACCTACTTCAACCACTGGGTGTCAAACTGTTGTTGTATGTTAATTGTTTTATATTCAATTCACTTACATTTGTAAAAGCTAATAAGTTAACTTAATTCCTTCATGTTATCCCAATACCAATCAATTGTGTGGAACCTAGTTTTTTTTTTACAGTGTACGTTACATAACCAAAACTAAACATTTTTTAATGTGAACAGAGTGTACTCCAGGCATATTTAGAGCGACATCATTTTTCAGCTTTAGAATGTCCAAGTCATCTATTTTCAGTGCTGGTGATTCAAGCAACTATTGGCCAAGTGCAGCTGCTTTATGCAGATGCACAGTGATACGACTTCAACTCTCAATGCAGGCAGTGAAGATCACATGATCTGCTGCCTGATACCATTGAGCACAGCGCTTGATGGAACTGCATGACTTAATGACTACCAGCAACTGAAGAACATCAACACGTCTTTAACCAAGAATTTCAGGACATTTAGATATGACTTGGTTTTTGTTTCTGTTGCTTTTCTCTCTCTGCCACCAAAATTTCAGCGACATCTCACTCACTGGCCAGAATCACATGTCTCTGTATTGATCATGATACATTTTTGGATCTAATTAAAAGTGAATAGACAACCAAAACTTCGCATTTCACCTCCATATGCAGTGAGATCAGCTCTTTGTGCTGCATTGCAGCACTTAATAAAAAGCAGATCAACTTTCTTATTTTTCTTCCACATTCAGTTCTGAAGTTAACTTGAGCATGCTTTTTGTCTCAAGCGCACACTGATCCTGACTGCTCATGAATCTCCTGGAGGGTGAATGGGAGCACTGTTATCGCCCTTGATAGCCATTAGCTTAAGGCGGATGCTTTGGCATCCATAATGGCGGCTTCCTCTCGCCCGCAGCTTTACTGTGAGCTGCCCACAAACCCGTCTCCCACTCACAGGTGCCACATACACTCGCACAAAGAGCCTCTTATGGCAACAGCGAGATGGTTGGCGCAAGCAAGACGCATTTGCATGTCGTTTCAATCTCTTAAAGCAGTCCTGCTTAAACATTGCAGGAAATTTGCAACTCAGGCTTACTAGAAATATCACCCTACATTTTTGTAAAAAAAATGTTGCTCTAAATACGCTTCATTGCCGGTTTCAGATAACAAATCCACTAGAGGGCGCTGTCTAAAATTTTGATAACTCTGAAATCATTACTTAGGGTGCGTTTTGTTGTACTTTTCAGATACGCGTCCTTCTACACAACCATGAGAAGGTTGCGGCTTGTCGTTAGGGCTGAAAAATAATTCACAGGCAATTGTTTGCATTTGTCTATAAAGGTGGCTCTGTAATCAGTAGGAGTGTAATGAATCACGTTTGATCTGTGATTCGTACGGATCGCAATCCCCGTTTCGGAACACATGTGACCCGCGGATTAATACATTTATTTTACTTTAACGATCGCAGAGAGGTTGTCTCTTACGTCATCACATGTTTGAAAGCAATTGGGCTTTCCTGTAAAATATAATGATGACGGAAAAAGTTGTGGTAGGTATCTTCGGGATGTGGGGGCTTTTTTTAGAAGGTGTTGGTTATTAATTTGTGGGTGTTTTCTGTCACTAGTTGTTTAACCTGCATTAATGCATTCAGTGTAAGCTGCACAATTAATCATTAAAATATCTCAAAATTATGGTAATTTGCATATGTTTATTAATCCTTCGAATCGCTGCATTCAAATCTGTGTTTGAAAAAAACACACAATTAAGAAAGAGATTCAGTCTTTAGTCTTTTGAGTTAGTTATGAAGTTACAAACAGCCAAATAAAACAGAAGTACTGGGATAACAGTTCATCATTTAGCTATATCCAATGATATTTATGGTAAAGAATAAAATCACAGTCAAATGCATTTAACTTGACGCAAAAAAATGAAAGTTGTGGGCAGCAATTGCATTATTTAATCAATAGGTGGTGACAACTAGGCATGGGCTGGTATAAGATTCTGACGGTATGATAACCTTGGATAAAAATATCAAGGTTTTACAGTATCACAGTATTGTGACTCTAAAATATATTCTTTTTGAATATCTGGGTAATAAGCTAAACTTTTTTTTCCCTTTGAAAACAATATATTTAATTTTTTGAAAGCATGTCAGGTTAAATAATTCATTCATTAATTGACTTCTGCTGTTTTTATTGGTTTCAAAAACACAGATTTTTGTACAAAAACGACATTTTAAAATGGCATCTTTGGATCTTTTCCTAAAAGAAAACAACAAAAAATGTAAATAAAATGTTTTCACACAAACCTTAGGAACATTATATCAGAAAAATTTGGTGGTTTTAAAACCTTGACCTTACCAAACCGCGGTATACTTTGAAAACGGTTATCGTCCCATGCCTAGTGACAACCAGCTATTAAAAATATGCCACTGAAAAATTCTTCAAAAATGACATATCTAGCAATGAAACATGAAGCTTTATGAGTAAATAACTGAATAATTTGTTGAAAAATAAATATGGATTGTACTACAAATTAAAATGTTAGATTTATCAACAACAGTAGTAAAAGTAAAATTTTCACAGTACTGAATATTTTTCTATTTATTTTTATTCAGCTGATTATTTCTTTTTATTTCAGTTTATTAATAGTAAAATTACAGGTTCTAAGTTCTGTTTGTTAAAACCAAAAGTTTCTTGCAGTACTGCTTTTGTAATAAATGGAAAGCAAATGACATTTGTGTCCTCCCTTTTTGGCTGATCCAACAAATGGCCCGATCCGTGACTAAACAACCATAATGTGATCTGATTATAAGCATGGGCCGGTATAAGATTCTGACGGTATGATAACTTTGGATAAAAATGTCACAGTATCACGGTATTGTGATTACTGCTCTAAAATATATTCTTTTTGAATATCTGGGTAAAAAGCTAAACTTTTTTTCCCCTTTGAAAACAATATATTTTATTTTTTTGAAAGCATGTCAGGTTAAATAATTCATTCATTAATTGACTTCTGCTGTCTTTATTAGTTTCGAAAACACAGACGTTTGTACAATTTAAAACGGCATCTTTGGATATTTTTTCTGCTGAAGATACTGTTGTCCTAAAAAAACAACAAAAAAATTTAAATACATTTTCACAAAAACTGATAGAGCTTAATGTGCTGCAATTTAAGAAAACAAGTGCATTGTTTTCGGTAATTTGGGTGCTCTGCCTCTGGCGCTCTTATCAATTCCCTTTAAAAATGCACCAAAACTATCTAAACAAAATGCTCCTACTATACCACATATGCTGCTTTTGGTTGTAATTTTCAGCAATTTTTAGCAAAAGGATCTTGATCTTCATTCCCGTTATTCCCTCGCCTCCCCATTTGTTTTGTACATATTTCTGAAAGAGGCATCATTTACATTATATCAAGGCGTACATGTATTTATACCCAGGGTTTCCTTTAAAACCACAGTGTTACAGTAAACAACAGACTGTAAACATATGAATACAATATAATATAATAGGCTTGATAAACTGCATATAATTATATATCTTAATGGAACTTTCTGTCCTGATACTTTGATAATTCTGTTCGTTGAAAAAGATTTTCATAGTCGAATGTATTCTATTTTTAAATTAGTTGTTTCAACCTTATCTTTAAACCTTGCATGATAAGTTTTTAAGAAACCCTACTTCATTCTAAATAAGCATATGATGATGGAGAGCATTTTAAGCCTGTTAGTTTGTATAAAGCACCAGAGATCTCTTGCTGTGAGCAGAAGGCTTTTTGTGGAAGTTCAGCATCTGTGAGAAACTTGTTGGATTCTGTGACCTTCTTTCAGTGGACTAGTCCTGAATGCTGTGGTCTCAGGCCCTTCTGTCAGTCACTGCAGACCTCTGATCTCTCGCTCTCTAAGCTCATGTCCTGCGCCTCCTTCCTGAAGGTCATCTGACCAGTTGACCCTGGGTCAATGCTCCCCCTTAGTCTATCTTTTCTGCTGACTGCTAAGTCTCTGGTGAATAAATGTGCTTTGCTGATGGACATGTTCCTCTACATCCTCTACAGGTGCCTGTCAATATTGTTATGTTCATTTGTACAAGGTTATAATGGAAAGTGACAGCCAAGCTCCGTAACTTACTTGGCATAAATTTTTTTTCTTCTGTTTGTTATGGTCTAAAACCCAAAACTGGCTCTTTTTAATCATAAAATGCCACAATCTGAATATTTAAAATACAACAGATGTTTGATTTTGATAAATATTGCCAATATTTTAATATGTCAAGATAGCACAAATAACATAAGGGAAAAAACACAGAGGGAAAATAAACAGTTACAATGAATATTACTGTAAACAGGACAGCTGCAGTGCTCAACATATATAAGTACAATGCACACAAATCTATCTTTTAAATTCATATTTTTAATATGAAGCTATACAATATTATATTCAATTCAATTGAATATATTTGTGCATATACATTAGATTAGTCAATACTAAAGCCAAAGCTGGAGCTTATCTAACAAATAACTTACAATAATGGTCAAAAAACTAGTAAACCCAATTAATATGTTAGAGAAAAATAATAAATACAAAAAAAAAAAAAACATCAAGATCAAAATCAAGAGCAGCAAAAAAATATTTTTTTGAAAAATTTTGTTGAAATTGTTTAGATTGTAATTTTTTTGATTGTGATATCTTCCTGTTTCTAAAGATGCTCAGAGACTAAAATATTATTTTAATAAATATATCTGTTTAATAAATCTGTTTTGTTTAAATGCACCAAAATACATGCCTATACTCACTGAGAAATGAATAAAAATATTCATTTTCAAAATGTGGTGTACTAAATTATTTTTTCCAACTTATTTTGTACGACCCTTAAGGCTGCATTTATTTAATCAAATATACAGTACAAATTGTAAAATTGTGAAATGTTATTGCACTATAAAAGTTCAAAAGTAGTTTATAATTTAATTTAATAATTTGTTTCAGTGATTTTAAAGATGAATTTTCAGCTTCATTACTCTAGTCTACAGTCACACGATCCTTCAAAAATCGTTCTAATAATAATAATAATAATAATAATTATTATTATTATTATTATTATTATTGTTATTAGTTTCATTTGAAACTACATACAATAAGAAAGTAGTAATTTAAAATTTAAACATTTTTTTACATTTAATAAATGCCGCCTTGATAAAAAAAAGGAAAAAAAAAACCTGACCCCAAACTTTTGACCATTTGTGTATATGTGGGACTCTTAATTTGAATACAGGAGATGCAGCAAAGTCACTTTGAATAGGGTATATGCAGAAGGACTTTTAATTTGTCAGTAACCTGGGTCAAAACACTTTTAAGGTCTGTTTTCCTTAAAAATCAACGATCTTCAATGCCTAAATGATATACGCTATAAAGTGGGTCTCAGAATGTACGAGAAGCACTGCATTAAATTAAATTTTTCTGCTCCATGTCTTTAAAGTATTTAAATTTATTTTACTTCAATAAAATAGTTTCCAATGGCGTTTCTGCGCTAGCCTGCTGATCCTGATGGGCATGTGCATGTAAACGGCTTTTCATCTCTGTTTACCCTTTAACAACTAAATACATGCAGAAGTCTATTTAATTGATTATATTTTAATTACATTACAACATCGATGCTGAAAAAGGAACTGTATAAAATTGGAAAAGTAACATTAACTGTTTACCGGAAGTTTATCGGTATGGGAAGAAACACTAGCTCTGCATATACCCTATAAAGCTAAAGGCAGCTGCACTATTTTTTGTTTTCAATGTGTTGTTAACTCCGCCAGCCATCTGTTCACCTGAGTTAATATTTTGTGAAATATATTTGTACTGAGGCAACAAACACATGTAGACTGCATATTGTGTCTTACAAGTCAACACTTACTGTCATTTTTCTAGAGTGGAAGAACACCAATATACCTCAAAAATGCATCTGTATGAAGAGGCTTAGCATCAGAGCAGAGCTCATGAATATTTACAACCATTCCAAATAAGGTCAATCCGGAGCTTCTGATTCTAAAGCTTTTTGTTGGGGTATTAAATGAGCATATAAAACGTTTTTTGGGCAATTGATTTACTTATATTTAGCCTACTATGTAGATATCAGAGAACAATTTAAATTATGGAATCAATGCAGTATATGGAACCTTCAAAATGCAGCTCTACTGTATAGGTGCACTTAGGCATGGGACGATAACCGTTTTCAAGGTATACCAAGGTTTGGAAAAGTCAAGGTTTTAATACTTCCAAAATGTTCTGTAATACCATTCCTTTTTTACGTTTTTTTATTGGAATATGCAAAAAGGTACACACATTGGGATCATACAAATACAAAGAAAATTAAACATCAACAAAATCGCGCGTGCGTGCGTGCGTGCATGTAAAGGTAACTTGGTGGACAGGTCAGAGTACAAACATAAGGGACAATAACAGTTAATAAATGAAGCAAATATCATAGATATAAATAAAACAGATAGAAAGAAACAAGTCAGTAGTAAGGAGTGTGATCGTAATAATGACAGTGAAAAGAAAGAAAGGACAACAGTAATAATAACTGACAACAACAATAATAAATCACAAGTACTACTCCAACTACTACTATAGAAAGTTACTAATATTACAACTACTGCTGCTGCTGCTACTACAGCCACAACCATTACTACTATTACTACTACAATGTCTACTGATACAACAATGACTACTACTGATACTACTACAGCTTCTAACTGATATTACTACAACAATATCTACTACTACTGATACTACTACAATGTCTACTACAACTGATCTTACTACAGCAATGTCTACTACTACTACTACTGATACTACTACAGCAATTACTGCTACTACAACATCCACATCGACAACATCTACTACTTCTGATACTACTACACCAACAACGACTACTACTACAACAACAACAACACCTTTACTACTTCTAATACCACTATACCAACGACATCTTCTACTACAGAAACTACTACAACTACTTCTTTAACAATCACAACTACAACTACAATCGTTACTACTATAATGACTACTACTACTACTACTACAGGGTTCAACGCTAAGGATTTTTCTTCTGGCCTGATCGGACCAGTGGTTTAGATTTTTACTTGCCCTGCCAATATTTTCACTGGTCGCACCCAAAAAAAAAAAAAAAAAGAAAAGTTAAAAGTTATTTATTAGCCACATATTTTAAATAAGAAATTATTATAAATACTATCTGTGAATCTAGAATTTAAATATTTAAAAAAATGTAATAAATGTATAATGAGCAAAATTCAGTGTTATGTAAACAAAAAGAGTAGTATGGAAAATGCGCAGGTATTTTATCGCAAAACAAAAGGTGGCTGACCTGCCAAACTAACATCAAACTATGCAAAACATCACTTCATTTTTTTTTTGTCATGCTGTACCCAAGTAATTGTCTGCTTCAAAGACGTTAGAAACAGACCTTCTCTTTTAGCCTCATAAGTTGATGTTGCCGCCATGCTGTCGTCTCTTCGCTGTAATGGTTGTTACCAGGTTACGGAAAAAAAATTAACATGCTCACAACATCCAATCAGATAAGAGGAACTGAAAAGCAATATGGTGTTTATGACATCACAGAAAAGGTAGCATTTAAAGGCTTGAAAGCACAAACTGTTTCTTTTTTTTTTTTTTTTTTGCACGCAATTGACAAATAGTTGCAGGCAAATTAAACTTTAGTGACAAGGCAGCACTGGCCTTGCACCGATCGAGCTAGTAATGATCCTGTCTACTGTCTTGAACATCTCTCACGCTGGCCCTGGGCCATCGGGCAGTCCTTATTGTTGAGCCCTGCTACTACTACTACTACTACTACTACTACTACTACTACTACTACTACTACTACTACTACAACTACAGCAACCTGAATAATGACAGTGGTAGATATACTTATAATAATGATAATGAGGAGATAACAGGTATCTCCTGTAAAACCATTCCTAAGGTGTGTGTAAGATGTTTTATTTATTTTATTAATTTTTTTTAAACAACAGCATCTCTAGCAGAAAAGATATCTAAAGATGCCATTTTAAATTGTAAAAACAAACCTGTGTTTTTGAAACTAATAAAGACAGCAGAAGTCAATGATTCATTTTCATTATTTAACCTGACATGTTTACTGCTCCAAAATATGTTAAATGTTTCTCAAAATAGAATATATCGACTTTTTGTTTTTTACCCACACATTTAAAAAGAAAGTATAGAGCAGTAATCACAATACCGTGATATTTTTATCCAAGGTTGTCATGCCGCCACAATATTATACTAGCCCATGCCTAGGTGCACTACATCATGACAAACAAATCCACAATACACGAATGTGTAATTGTATCAGCAGAGGCCTAATAATATAAGGGGCATGTTCAGGGCATGCTGTCATAAATCCTCTACCAATTGTTATCAAAGTGTGAAAAGGGTTTAACAAGTGCGTAATTCATTTGTAACCCTGTCCGTTTTCTCACAAGCAGAGCCGATTGGTCATCAGCGATGTCCATTAGGATTCATCAGTATGCAAATGGGGCCAAAAAGAGCATAAATAAAAATGGAAGGAGCTGTAACTCTATTTGTCCCTCTTTATCTCTCTCTCATATTCCTCTCGTCAATCTAAATGACCTGAGGTAACCCTCTGATTCAGAAACAGATCCACCTGTCTGACTAGGAGCTTTTAGCTTGTTGTTTTGATGGTTTATGATGATATTTCGATTTTGGGGAATTTAAGCTAAGCTATGAGAGGTTGTGCTGTAATATTCGTTGTGTAAATGATTATCTAAGTATGATTCATGGATATCAGGATTAAAACCTATAACTTAAGGGGCGTTTTTGCAAATTTCGCCTCTCAAATTGATTTGCATTAGAATATAGACTTTTACCAGAGGTAGAAAGTATCAGATTATGAATGCTTTCATTACAGCACTTGAGTGCATTTTTTCTGCATTGTTTGCTTTTATTGGTGCAATTAAATTGTGGTACTTTGAATAAAAAATAAGCATTTGCTGCATTAATTATTCACCCAAAGTACAAAGTACAGAGCAATAGGGGAAAGCTGTCATTTGAACAGGTGTTTTTTTTTACGATTTTCTCATTGATATTACCAGTTAACTGAGGAGTAGAAGTAAATAGAAAACTCAGTTCATTCAATGATTGCATTTATTGCTGGATTAATGTATGAGTTGTAATGAATGTATATCACAGTTCAGATAAATGATAAAGTTTGTCCTTGAATTCAAGATTGTTTTGCTCAACTCATTAACATCATTCGAGTGTTTAAATAAATCTGATAGGGCTTCTGATGACAGAATGACACCAAAAATACATTGTTTTATAATAGGGCAAATGATAAAAGCTTCATCAATTCACTCTGCATTGTAAACATTCTTTGTTAATATTATTATTTTGAATCCATGGCTTAAAATGCACTTATATTTTAAAAACCAGTCTTTAAAAGGTGCACAAAACAATACAGGTGTCGTTTTATACCTTTAAATCTGTTTTGAAGACACTGTAAAATTGTAGACACAAACCTGATTGTGCTAAAAAATAAGCTATTTTCCCTTTGTTGAAAACTTTTAACTTAAAAAATTAAATAAAAAATAATAAAGTGTTTATTTTTAATGGTAATGTCCATTTTGATGTTGACAAGATATTTGTGTATGTGACAGGAAGAACATGTCATTATGCTCTCAAAATCAAGTCAATGTTGGGATTTCAGTTAGTGGTTGAGAAATTCTGCCACGTCCTGTTCCTCTATTGCATTGTCCTGCTTTCTGACACAGTCCTGTTTTTTTTGTTGTTGTTGTTTTTTTTTTGAGCAGAGCAGAAACTAAAAGCTTTTGTTTTGTTTGAGAGGATTTGTATTGAATTGCTTCCCTCTTCTGGATTAATATGGTATTGTGGCGATGTGTCCTAAATGTTGCCGCAGAGTTATTCAGTCTCCTCTTCCATCATGGCAGCTAAA
This sequence comes from Danio tinwini, assembly GCA_903798205.1. Taxonomy (NCBI): domain Eukaryota; kingdom Metazoa; phylum Chordata; class Actinopteri; order Cypriniformes; family Danionidae; genus Danio; species Danio tinwini. The sequence goes on from CAIGQZ010032543.1 coordinate 1,241,197, forward strand.
ACTGCAATCATTTGGACTATTTCTTTTTTTAATGCAGTCTCCACAGTATTTTCTTTCAAATTTAAGCAGTTTTTTTTGTGCCACTCTGTCTGCATCATGTTTTATTAAAAGACACTTATGTATTTATTTAATGGCTCATTTTTGCAAAAAAATTTTTATAAAAAAAATGTCTGCGTGTGTGTGAATAAATGCAGTAAAATGGCAGTAAAAGTTCTGTTTAATTAAAAACTTTGTTTAATTACAAAATTAAGTTTGTTAATGATAATCATCATGTCAGTAATGTAGTTGGATATTTTGCAACAATGAGAATTTAAAATAAAATTGTGGATCTTTTGCAATACGTTTTTACAATAGATAGATAGATAGATAGATAGATAGATAGATAGATAGATAGATA
>CAIGQZ010032543.1:1252224-1267738 GCA_903798205.1 Danio tinwini
CAGACAGACAGACCAGACGGACTGAAAGACCAGACAGACAGACAGACAGACAGACAGATAGACAGACCAGACCAGACCAGACCAGACCAGACTAGTCCAGATCAGGCGGACAGAAAGACCAGATGGATGGACAGACAAGACACACTTATATTACAGACAATACAGACTTCAAAGACAGATGGGAAAGACAGACACGTTTAAAATACAGACATCACGGACATGACATAATTAAATTACAGACAAGACAGACTTCAAAGAGAAAGACAAACAAACATATGGACAAGAAATACAGAAAGACAGAGACAATGAAGACAGACAGAGAGACCAGTTTAAAATACAGACAAGATAGACTTAAAAGACAGAAAAGACAAAGAGGCAAGATAGGCAGACAGACAGACTTAAAAACAGGAAATACAGACAGAAAAAGAGAGACAAGGAAGACAGACTTAAAAGACAGAGAAGTCAAACAGATAAGATAGACACACAGACATATAGACGTTAGAAAGTCCTAATTGCACAGTCAAAGAAATAAGGAAAAAATGTAGGTCAAGAATGGTTTTTGGAATTGGATTGTTACTCCCAGAATCAGATTGGATCACAAAGTCCCTAAAAATTCCCACTGCTAGTTCACATAAAATAAATATCCACCATTATACTTTTTGCTATAATAACAGATCCTCAGATTATAAAAATGTAAAGTGGTTAATTTTTGTTCATTGTCATTTTTTTATCAAAACCCAATATCTGGACTTTAATGAACAAATCATCTTTTATTTCTTCTTCTACAGGTTCTATTCTCAAAAAACTTTTGCACACTGGAAACTCTTTTAAGGTAAGAGAGTTCAAGAATCAAAAGGTGTTGTGGTGAAGTTTGTTGTGTACAGTGTGAATGCAGATGTGTTTGTGTGTGCAGATCCGCTGTGAGGGCATGCGTCTGTTCCTGCTCTGGCTGCAGGCTCTACAGAATCACTGTGCTGAAGAGCAGCTTCTCATCTTCGCATGTCTGATCCCAGGATTCCCTGCTGTACCCTCATCTAGAGGACCCTGCACACTGGACACCATTATTTACAACCCCTTCTCCAACCCGCCCGATGGTAACAAACATAAATACCATACTTTTAGCCTTGTGTATTTTTTAAATTTAGTACTCTTTCGTTATGTTCGGGGCTAATTTTTGCCCCATTGACTTCCATTATAACCACATTGTTGGTGGTTTTCCTTTTTGGGAAGAGGTCAAATTTGTCATTTTTACTGATCTTTAGTTGGCACCATTACCCCTTTAGATAGGCCTGTGCAAAATAAGTTTCTGACTTTTATGGAGTTCTATGGAGTAAAACAGTAAATTATAGCATGTATGCCTAAAATAAATAACTTGTATCAGGGCTCGAAATTAACCTTTTTTCTTGGTAGCACCGGTACTCCTAACTTCAAAAATTTAGGCGCACCAGGCAATGTTTAGTCACACCCACCAAAAATTATGAGCACCGTTACACGTTTTATATTAACAGATTCTATTATATATTAACACTTTAATCACAACTAACAAATAAACAAAAATTGGCATGCGCTCACTGGCCCTGCACGCACTGCTTGACGTGAATGAGATTAACTGAATTAACAATAATAACTGTGATGTTCTCACGGGTGGTGTCTGATATTGCACAGATGATATTGACATATAACTTATTATTTGCATACGTCATCTTAATAGCAATAACGGTCTTTTCATGAGCTGCAACATTAGTTTCATCTCAATGAATGCATGCTCTTTAACAATGGTGAATGCAGTGTCAGTCGCACGATGTTAGAACATCTCGTGCTTAAAATGTGTAGATTCAGTGGCAAACACTGTTACTTGAAAACTCCGTCCCACCGTCTTTACGGTGAATGCTTTAATCATTTTTACAGCGGACTTTAAACACTGGAAGTCTTTTATCCACTCTTCGAAAAGTGTATGGAATGCTGGAATGACATTCATTACATGATCACTAATCAGATCTACCATTATTTGTAACTTTGTGATTTCTAAAACTAAAAATCTGTCAGTGTGGTTTTCATTCTCTCGGATCTAGACCATTACATTTTTGCAGCTGTAGCTCCCTGTCATCGGAGCTGAGTAATTGACAACTGATATTAACCAATCCATTCGCGATCTGTGCTAGCGCAGTGGGCCAATAAGAAGAGCTTGAAGGCGGACAAGCATTGCAGGCTTTGTTTACTGCAGCAAGTTGACATGTCAACTGTTTGAAACCCTTCCTGAGCGCTGTGTTTGGTGTTTTTAGGTGCAAAGATGCAGGCACCAACATAATGAAAGGGTATTCAATTTGCCAAGAGTGCATTGAGTTTTTAAAAAATTCCAAAGCATAAGATTTGTCACCAAAAATCTTTCAATTTGCTGAAAAACACAGAGAAAGTTGTGGCCAAATTAACTCAAAATCACCCCAGAGTGGATGAAAACTTCCCCAACAGCACACAAGGGTTAATCATGTCATACTAAGCTCTTATTGTTTGCAATAAATTTTAATAGCAGATGAATGTCAATAGCAGCAGACACAACTGTGTTTCAAAGGGTAGTTCACCCAAATTTAAGTTTCTACATCTTCCTAAACCTTTACTTTGTAACTTTACGTGTGTCCAGTAGCAAATACACCATTGTTGTGTAAACAAACAGGCAACACACATTTTCTTTTTTTTTTTTTTTTTTTTTGGCCGAAAACGTTGTCATGTAAACAAACCCTAATTAAAACAATCAAACAAACACACTACCCGACAAAAGTCTTGTCGCCTAACCAAGTTTTAGGAACAACAAATAATAGCTTTACTTCTAGTTGATCATTTGGTATCAAAAGTGGCTTATATGAAAGGCAAAGGCCTTGATTTTTTTAAGATTTAATTAGGACAGTAAGGTCTGGCTTTGCTTAGGCAAAAGTCTTGTCACTTAACAGAAATAATGTACAGTATAGAATATAACGTCATGGTGCAGTGAAAAAAATTATTAATATTGTGTATGACTCCCATGAGCTTGGATGACTGCATCCATACATCTCTGCAATGACTCTTGATTTCTGCTGCAACATTTGGATGGCGGGGTCCTGATTTGGCATCAACCACATGAAACCATGGATCCATCCTGCCTTGTATCCATGGTTCAGGCTGATGGTGGTGGTGTAATGGTGTGGGAGATATTTTCTTGGCACAGTTTGGGCCCATTAATACTAATTGAGCATCATGTCAACGCCACAGCCTACCTGTGTATTGTTGCTGACCTTGTCCATGCCTTTATGACCACAGTGTCTCCATCTTCTGATGGCTACTTCCAGCAGGATAACGCACCATGCCATAAATGGTACGGTACGGTATGGTACGTATGGTGCTAAACCGAACCGTATCACTTTTTCGGCATCCTTTTAAAAGGGTACCAAACACGAGAAAGGGTACCAAAAGGTGGAGCTACATGCGCAGCTGAACGCAGATTGGTTACAGAAATACGTCATGATCTTGTAAAGCTAGCAAGAATGAAAACAAAGGAACTGCCATGTTTTTTAAATACACAGCCGAAACATTACGTGGAAATACTATATGCATAAAATAACGAGCCATGGATGACCCGAGCTCAAACAAACCTTGTCATTGTCTTGATAAACAGCCACAAAGCCAAAAAGAACAAAATCTGTCGTGTCCTGTTGTTGTTTAATGAGGCCGTCTAAAAGTGTGAGGTGTTTTCGCTTTCTCCAGGGAGCTCGCGATCGCGTCTGTATTTGATATAACAAACTTACTGAGCTGATGATAATAACGTGTGTGTGATTATTGAAGTGTCTTAGACATCTGATCCGTTCAGAAAAGAAAAGGACAAACGTGAGAGTGAAGCTCGAAAAAAATAGAAGCCCAACAACACACAGGTGCAAGTAGTTTCAGCAACCTGAATCATGAACAAACTGCCATGTTTATCATCACCTTTTGGACTATTATTGGATTAGATTAGATTAGATTAGATTAGATTCAACTTTATTGTCATCACACATGTACAAGTACAAGGAAACAAAATGCAGTATTATGAACTCGGAATGACAACATTACTCTCTAACAGAGGTTACATGTGCTGGTGAAGATTACAGACACAGATGAGAGGTTTGCTCTTACTGTGGGCTATGTTGCGTGTGGTTTTTGAACTCAAATAATGACTAAATGTATGCTGTGTGTAGTTTATTTGTAATTGGTTACATATCAGAGACTGTAAGAGTCTGTATGTGTTCATATATGTTGCAGTTATTTATTTATTTTATATAATTGCAGACGTTACAGTAGGCTATTTCGCACTGTCATTGATCTGCAGTTATAATCAAATCATGTTCATAGAAAAGTTAGTAATAAACATTTATAAGCAAGTGTTTATATGTTTAAAGCATCTGTTTTGTGACTAGTGCTTCTCATATGATATGTGAACGACTTGTACAGCTTTACTGTAGACATTTATTCAAGCAAGAATGACGTTGACTAAAACTCTCTGTCGTACACCACGCCCACCAAAAGGGTACCCTTGGTAGTGAAAACGTAAGCCTGATAAAGGTGACTCGTACCGTACCGTACTGTACCACTCAGTGGAAACGAGCCAAAAGCGTAAATCATCTCAGACTAGTTTCTTATACATGACAATGAGTTCACTGTACTCAAATGGCCTCCACAGTCACCAGAACTTAATCCAATAGAGCACCTTTGGGATGTGGTGGAACGGGAGATTCCCATCATGGATGTGCAGCTGACAAATCTGCAGCAACTGTGAATGTTTCCAGTATCTTGTTGAATCTATGCCACGAAGGATTAAGGCAGTTCTGAAGGCAAAAGGGGGTCCAACCCGGTACTAGAAAGGTGTACCTAATAAAGTGGCCGTTGAGGGTATTTACTGACAGTAGCAGGTCTCTGTACTTGCTCTGCCATAATAATCAAAGCAGCAGCGTAGCAGATCTATAACGCCAAGACCAAACACATCAACATTGTCATATACATATTCATTAACATACTAAATCCTGAGAGTGTTTATGACAGAAAGCTTGTTAATTATTGAATGGCAGTTGAACAACAAGTAATTTTAGTGAAGTTCAGCTATAAACAAAAAACGTTCCAGACCTAAACATTGATCTTGATTTAAGATCTTAATTCTTAATGCATTAAAACCCCTGATACATGCCCTGCCTTCCCCTAATAACCCTCTTGTACAGTCCTCGCTAATGTACGTACCCTTCATTCATTTTATTCCCCACATCTACTATGTTTCTGTCTAGGAATGTAATTTTTAATGATTGCCATTAATGGCACAAAGGCACTTTAAATCTGGTAAGAGAGTGTAATAATCAAATGGCAGCACAGCATCCTGAAATAAAATAGGTCAGAGTCTGTTAAATGCTAAAAGGAATGATTTCCCTTGATGTTTCCTCTCAGAATAGATTTTATTGATGCCCTTGAACTGGTAATGACCCGTTCATTTCAAGCATTGCCGATGTGTTTGAAATTAGTGAATATTCTTCTCTGTCAACGCTGACGTGCTTTATGTTTGAATAGATTTCATTAGTGAAATGCAAAGACTGTTCACAGTTAAGGTTGTTCTGCCTTCTGCTATTATTAAAGCAGTGGCACATTTTAAAGGGAACCTATTATGCAAAAATTACTTTCATAAGGGGTTTAAACACAGTTGTGGGCCAACTTGCCTAATAATTCTGCACTCCCTGTATGGGTGGTGCTAAAGAAAAGAACCAATCAAAACCAAAACAGTCTTACTAATATCCAAAAGAATCCCCTCTAATGTAATCTGATAAACAACAGATATGTAAAAATATAGCTGCAAGCAGCAATTATCGGGGCAATTATCATAAACAAGCATGACAGCAAGCTACAGAGCAACTTAAAATTTCATAACTTTTTGTCATTATCTTTAAGTATCGCAGAGATACAGCCTCAGATTTAGTTTGGCACCATACCAGCATATTTGTCAGTGCAGTAAACAAAAAGCACCTTTTTGACGTTTGAGTAATCCACCCTGCTGGTGATAAAAGCATGACCAAGTCCTCACTGTAAAGAAAGCATCTAATTCTTGCAATGTTTTAAGGATGGTAGTATGCGGATATAGTTACTGCTTTCACATGACTATTGAAACTCGGATCTGACTCCAGAATATTTCCAAGATTCTTGACCTTATTTTTTGTTGTTTGGATATAGGGGTGTCAAAATTAATTGTTTTTTTTGATGCACTGCGATGCAGATGGGGAAAATTCAATATCGGTTCAGTAATAGATCATAACCGGTTATTACGTACTGACGTCATTTATCTTCTGTGTGTGATGTCGCAGTAGAATACTATGGCGAAGGAGGCGAAGGCGAGTAAATAAAACATTCCTACTACTTAAAATGTAGATAGGTATGTACAATTCAACTGCTTGTGAGTTTGCTGCAAACTCTTTCATTGACACTGAAGAAAGTGCAGTACACAAGCCGATATTTCACTACTAGGGAGAAATGCTGTAAAAATCCATCTCTGCCTCTCTCTCACTTTGGACATTTGACCCGCTGGCATGTTCGTGAGGTAACTTTTCCTCTCCTCTTGTGGATACTTGTGGATACTTGTGTGAGCGTGCCTGTGGTGTGAGTTTTCTCCACTGTGTCTATTACGAATTACCTGTGATAACCGCGTATTATGCACATATATATTGTAACCGCGGCTGTTCTTCCCGCGTCATTTCTTTTGCCTAAGGGTGCATTTTCTGACTTACCAAGATCAGTCTTGTACAGCCAGGGGTAGTTTTGCCGCACTGACAGCCAAGTTGGTTCAAAGCTAGGGATGCTCCGATCAGGATTTTTGCAGCCAATATTGAGTGATACTGAGTACCAATTCTAATGCTTCAAGTTTTATAATGCATTAAGCACATTTTCCCCCTCTAAGTATGAACCTTAAGAGAAGATCTTGCCTTACCTAAGAGAATAAATCAAGGATGCTGCATATAATACCTTAAACACATTTCTTTAGATGTGAATGTGTCATGGTCAGAAGCAGCTATATAGAAGATAATTCATCCATTCATTTTACTTTGGCTTAGTCATTTATTTAAATACAATTTTTACACAGATATGAAAAATTGTTAAAAAAAAACCTTGCAAATGATGAATGAATTTAAGATGTCTCAATCAAGAAAAAGTTTAGAGCTCACATTTGATGCATAAGAAGTTAAATAAACCTATAAAAGAAATAGGACTATAAACTACTGTTTACTGCAATAAGTAAATTACAGGTTATATTATTAAATATTCATGTTAAAAAAGAAATTAAGTTTTATTTATCTAATAATTTCAGCCTGCTTTTAGTGAACTTGCAATACTGTCAACACAAAACTTTCAGTTGTTATATGTAAAAAAAAAAGGCCTAAATATATGCAAGATCATTCAAATATTTTGCTCGTCTCCAACTATTGACAGCAGATCTCTCAATGAGAGGGGAGGGGGGGGGGGGATTTGCACTTGTGATATCTTTACTGCTTTATTTATTTAACCTAACAAATATATGCTTAGAACTAGGGCTGTGTATTGGCAAGGGCCTCACAATATGACATATCACGATACATGGGTCACAATACAATATATCATGATATATTGCGATACAATAAATATTGTGATATATTGCAATAGTTTGTATTAGTATGTGTGTCACATTATATTGACAACTTGATAAGGTCGGCAGACAAATTAAATTCCAATTCTAACTTATTTTCCAACCATTCCAATTCATTAGAACTGCACAGTGTTATTGAACAGAGAACTATATATATATTGCAAAGCTTACAAGTGGCATTTTTTTTTTTTGGTTTAATTCAGTACTCCCTGGTATAGCGTTAAAACCAAAGTGCAGCCACATGTCAGCTCTAAAAGCTGGAGGCACCTTTATATTTTCCGCCATGCTCACTCTTGCTTACTTCTGATACCGTATTACTTGGTGTTTTGTTGATCGCGAGTTACCGACATCTACAGGAGCGGAGGAGGAGGTCGTTTGGCACAGCTTGAATCGATACTTGAGGTTGGACTATCGATACACTGTCGTAAAAGAAATTATCACGATAGTTGTATCGATATTTTTGCACAGCCCTACTTAGAACATCACTGTGCTATACTTACAACAAAGAGTGCATCGCTTGCGCGAGTCGCGCCAGTAAACTGTATAAACAGAAGTCGCACCGCATCTGTATATATTTTAGTTGCTGTAACAAGCCTATCGATCGCTCATGCCCCCACACATCATTTACCTGTGTTGTGGCTGCTGCAGGCTATGCATAATATATGGGAGCGCACACTCGTCTTCAGGCCTGTAAGGTGTGGTGCGTGCAATCTCATTCCCATACAGTACATCTGAGAGTGGTTGTGTGGATCTCCACCGTGCGCGATTCATAGAGCAGATATTTGTAATCGCATGACCATGTAGACAGAAATGACACGCGGTTGTGTAAATAAGATATTACAAATGTCTATTTAGCTTGTTTATTGAAAGAAGTTTTGATCTGGCGCTATATATACAATTAACTTGACTTCAAGGGGGGTGGGGAAAGCCGGGGGAGCGCCCCCCTAATATAATGGTAGGGAAAACACTGCTGTCTGTTTATTTGTTTGTTTTTACAAATTCATCTTATGCTTCTTGGCACATACATTTCACATGATTCAGATGTTTGTGTTTATTAACATTCAGTGTTTTGCATTGTTGCAGCTAAGATTGTGCCAGAGGAGATCACTCCCCTGGTGCCTGCAGTTCCTGGAGAGAAGGTGGCGGACGACCACACCTGCTCTGTTCTGCAGATCGTGCTGAAAGTCATGGTTCTCCAGGTGAGTTTTCTAGCTGCTTCTGACCTGTTTTCTGCCTGCTGCTCGTGAATGGATTTCTGTGATGTAATCTATTCCCCCGGTTTCCCTTTCTCCCCCTGCAGGCATTCAGCTTGGACTGGAAAAACAAAGAGAACCAGGACACAGGCTTCAGATTTCTCTTCTCCCTCTTCAAGAAGTACTACCTGCCTCACCTCTTCCCCACTTTCTCAAAACATACCAACCTCTACAAGCCACAATTAGGTGGGTTTAAAACCAAAAACAGTTTGATCTAAACATGATTTCAGGAGCTTGTCTTACAATTGTTGAATTCGTGAAGAGATTGGGACAATCCCCACACCATTTTGACCAATTTTTTATCAAGATTTTCAATTTATATATTGGCTTTCTATATATTAAATAGCCATCGTTGATATCATTTAGTGCAGGGTGTCCACAGGGTATTAAAAAGTCTTAAATGCTGTTTAACAAGGCATTCAATTTTGAATCTGTATGCTAAAGTTGGCCTATGTTAACCTGTGGTGCCTATGTTGAAATCCAGTTTATGAAATCTTGCTAGATTTGACATCACACTGCTTTGTTTACTGCAGTAACCAAAATAACAACATTATTCTTGCTGTTATAGGCGCCACCTACTGGATTTGCATTTTTATTCAGTGTATGAATAACGTTTTAGTTTAGGATTAGTTTCTAACAAGCTAGTAAATATAGTGCAAGTTAAAATGTTGCCAGTGTTACTGGTTGAAACCTAAAGCGGCAATGAAAGGCCTGTCGCAATAGTCAATATATTGACTTATCGCGCAATATACTGTATGAAAATGAGGGCTGTTAATTTTGGGGGGGGGCAATACATTGTCTATATTACATAAGACATTTAAGATGATGATGATGATGATGATTAGGCTACATAATATAACAAGCAAAGTTTTTTTGTCAAACGCACTGCATTCTGGTTTCTGTGGAAGGCGGGGCTTATGCAGCATTTCCACGCACCCTGCACACTCGAGATGCGCGGATCAGCTGAAATGTTACCCGAATCTGCTCCTTTATACTAATCATCCACCCGCCCACACATATTATTTTATCCAAAATATATTTACATATCCACACCCGACCCGCACCCGATTGACACTTTAATAATAGCATGATGATAGGTCACCGTGGATTGTTCGTTATTAACAGCAGATTTAGCTTTTGCATATACAGGAAATAGATAATAAAAACAGTGTCACTTCAGCCTAAACAGCAGCTATGTTATGTTTACTTGGCCTTTTTCTTTGCACTGTGCAAAAACAGAATAGCATCTACTGTGCCTGGATTCGGGCGATTCCGCCTCGCCTTCAAAACATGGCCAGCTGCACTAAATGAGCGTTCGCTTTCACCGCTTGTTGCAGGAATGCACAAGCTTTTCCTTGCAAGGCACTGCAGTCATGTAAATAAGCGATCTTGTTTCTCCCGGAACAATAGCAAATTTTCCTCTGATGTCTTCTCTAACTGAAAGTTTGCACAGTACTCTTGCACTTCATCCATTATTTTGGGCGTCTCATCTTCACATTCTGCAAAGTCCACTCTCTGCTTTTTTGCTGGTTAACTGCTATGACCCGCGACCCACCCGCAATTAATCATAATGTATTTTTTTTTATTACCTGACCCGCCAGACTCGTCGATTATCCGTAGCGCTCGTGGATATAACCGCCATCTGCGCATCACTACTGCACACATACACACAGACAAGAGTGTTTGCGAGAGAGATCGGATAGTAGAATTTAAGAAGATAAGATGCAAACCCACTGACTCGTGTTTAGAAACTACAGTCAGTTAGGATAAACAAGTCGCTATGGACTTGGTTTCAAAGCCATAGTGTTCAGCTCCGGTGTGGGAACATTTTGGCTTTAAGCCGAATGAGAAAGGAGAGTCCACTAACGTGAACAATCTGATATGTAGAATTAGTTTCAGAACAGTGGCAATGAAATAAGGCAACACAACTAACCTTAAATCACAACTAAAACATAACCATCCTATCTATTTTTACAACAAGGTCTAGACAGTTAACTGTAACAGATGTATTTATCTGCCAGTGCAAATATAAACATAACAATGCGAAATGGCACACACTCACAGACAGGTACCATTATATAGCTAAAGAGATGTAGCCATTAAACATGCTCAAAAAACAGCTTAAAAAATATGCTGCAAAGTCCTGTCTTGGAATCTGCCTGATTATTAAAAAAATGGCACCTGAGATGCATTAAAAGTCTACTTTAGACTTACACCTTTTTTGTTTACATCTACTATTTGTTATAACTTTTTGATTTTAAGATATTTTTTTCATGTTTCAATTTCAAACCTAAATATTCTAAATATTCTTAAAAATAAAAAGTTATTTGAAACATTCAGTGTACCTGAATAATTACACTATTATATTGTAAAAATATAAAGTGGCTATAGTATTGTTTATCGCAATTAATTTGGGTCCAAAATATCGCCTAGCAAAAAATAGATATCGTGACAGCCCTAGCGATGAGATCTTAAAATGTATCAAAAAGTCTTAAAAAATGTCTTAAAAGGTATGGAATTTCACTCTGATTTCTGTAAATAACCTGTAATGAGACCTCCTGCTGTTATTTCTCATATGTTTTTTCCTTTTCTTTCTCTTTTAGATCTTCCCATTCACAGACCAAAGCCCCTGTACGTTCCAGTGACTCGTAACAATGAGAGCACGTACTGCACTAGGGATCAGTATCTGGCTCCTCGCGTGGCCTTCATCACGTGGCTCGTCAACTTCTTCCTGGAGAAGAAGTATGTGAACTCGACAACGAGCAACTCCAAGAATGGAGGAGAGGTCCTGCCTAAACTCATCCAGGTGGGTGGAAGCTTCGTGACGGAGAGTCACTAAGGGCTTACTCAAGCTATACTATCCGAACCGTGCCCAGGCCCGTTTCCCGGATCATTTGAGAAGTGTGAGTGCTCTGAATTGGGCTCAGGCAAGGTACAATTGGGTGGCCCTGGTCCGGTTGGAAGAGGTGGGCCTAAGCACGGTTCACTTGGGCTCAGGCGCGGTACGTTTACAGTGTGTGCAAGCGTGCCTAAGCCCGAAATTGAAAGCGAGACGTGACTTTTAAGGGACTGTTTCATATGGATTAATTAATCATTCGTACTGTTCAATGAACGCAAACTGTCGTAGATTATTAAAGACGCAAATTTCTCACTGCACGACAGCTGCAGCTTCAGCCAACCGCACTGCACCGACTAAAACAATATAACTAACGAAATTTCCACTGTGCTGAGCGAGAACGCTGAGCAGCGCATCATCGATGACTTAAGCGCGCCCAGGCCCGAATATAATGTAAGTGCGGGCCGTCAGGGGAGGGGGGACAAGGAGGGAGGACAAGCGTGCTTTGGCCTGGTTCAAGGCAACTGTACATAGTGTGAGTACGGCCTAAATCTCTGTCCATTAGCTACATGGATAGCATGCTCTTATGTGGCAACACTATGAAAAACACCATAAATCAGTTATGTTATTATTTCATATGTATTTTAATGCATTTATTTGGTATTTCAAGCATTAGAAAATTACTGACTGCCTTTAGGATAAAATACTTGAACTATTGGATGCACATGATCCTCCAAAATGGTTTGGTAGTCCTTGGCCCATCTTGCACAAATATTGGGCCTAGGGGGATTTGAAACCTACTTAAAATATTTTGATCTGTTTATCACCTAGAACAAAATAGGTCGTAATAAAAGGAACCTAATAAAATACACTCTTGTGGGGATTTCGCTTACGTAAGCAGTGTTTGCTGAGATTCCACTTACGCAAGCAGAGTTTGCAGGATTTTGCTCTATAATAGCTTATGACCACTACTTCAACCTGTACATTAGAAGATATGAAACAATTGATTGAATTTAATTGCCCGGGTCTTGAATTGGATGATTTTTGGCCAGTCATCTGGCCAATTTTAGTCATTTTTTTTTCTGTTAAGCAGCAGCACAATATTCTGTGCAATGAAGGTAATTATTTGTGTTGCATGCTTTTTTCCCTCCAAATTTGGTACTATAAATTGATCTTAAATGTTATTCTTTGTGGTATTGAAAGGGTCCTAAAAAGTCTTAAATATAACTCTTATGCCGAGTTCAGACTGCATGATTTTAGCACCGAAGTATGTGAACTTGACCACAAACAACTCAGAGAATGGAGGAGAGGTCCTGTCTAAACTCATCCAGATGAGAGGAAGCTTTGTGATCTTTGTTAGCTACATGGATAGCATCCTCGTATGTGGCAAGACTATGAAAAACACCATAAATTAGTTCTGCTATTATTTTAGATGCATTTTTATGCATTTATTTAGTATTTCAAACATTAGAAAATTACTGACAGCCTTCAGGATATAATGCTTGAACCATTAGGTGCACATGGTCCTCCATAATAGTTAGGTAGTCCTTGGCCCGTCTAGTACAAGTATTGGACTTAGGGAATGCCATTATATTGCAGCCTAAACCATCACTGATCTAGCAACAGTCTGTGTGGTATGCATCTTTGGGCTTCTCCACACCATAACTCTCCCGGATGTGGTCAAGACAGTGAAGGTGGACTCAACAGAGAACAATACGTTTCACATTGTCCACAGTTCAGTCCCGAGATTTTTGCTTCTGGCACCATCATTTGAAACCAACATTTAGCATGTGTGAGCAAAGGATTTGTATGTATAATGTATATTGAAATGTGGATATCTTTTGACTCTGTGGATTTCCTATGAAAAGTTTTAGTGGAAACAGGATAGTTAAGGGGCACCTTTATTTCTGCTGTGAGTTGAGCAGCTGTGGTTTTAGTTTTTTAGGATACAATACGAAGTTAGTGTAACCCCGCCGGTCCTACTCCACCCAACACGCTCCAAGTTGGGATCGAACCGTCATCTCTTTACAAGCGACAATCAGATCGATTTTTGCAAATACACCAGTCCAGACAGTAGCGGACTAATTTCATTGGCTGATGCTGGTAAAAACTAACCTACGGCACCAACTTCTGCTAAAAACTAACTAGCCTAGAGTGCCATCTGCTGTTGAAAGCTAGTCTAGAGTAGGGCTGCACGATTCATCAAAAAAAGATCACGATCTTGATTTGACCCTACACACGATCTTAATTCAGCTTTTCTATGATTCAGCCAATTATCAAGGTCAGTAGAGAAGCATAAAGGCGGTAACATAAGTCTTTACAGCAACATGGACACCTCCAAATGGCGTTAAAAGTGTCACATACTGTATTTATAAATTATTATTAACCCAAAAATATAATTTTTGTCTTAATGTAATGATGTATTTATGGCCCCGAAATAGGCATGGGCTGGTATAAGATTCTGACGGTATGATAACCTTGGATAAAAATATCACGGTTTTACGGTATCACGGTATTGTGATTACTGCTATAATAAAAAAATATATTCTTTTTAAATGTGTGTAAAAAACTAAAAGTTTTTCCCCTGTGAGCACAATATATTTTATCTTGAGAAACATTTATAATATTTTGGAGCAGTAAACCTGCCAGGCCAAATAATGAAAATGAATCATTGACTTCTGCTGTCTTCATTAGTTTCAAAAACACAGATTTATTTACAATTTAAAATGGCATCTTTAGATATCTTTTCTGCTGGAGATGCTGTTGTTAAAAAAATGTAAATAAAAAATCTTACACATACCTTAGGAACGGTATAAGAGAAAATTTTGGCAGTATGAAAACCTTGACTTTTCCAAATCACGGTATACCTTGAAAACGGTTGTCGTCCCATGCCTACCCCGAAATCACACATGAGCTGACAGCGAGCTGCTTGTTTACTACCGAGAGGACGCGTGCGTGCATGCCAATGATGCCTACTTTACTGAACAGAACCTGCATAGGTTGTGAATAACATCTAATACATTTGTAAATAACGTTAAGTTTGTTGCACAAAGCGATCATTTGAGGGCCGTGCAGGAGGTTTGATTTGCATTTGTGTGTTTTTTCTCACAGTGACGGCAGCCATGAGCCGCATTCTGAAGTGAAAGTGAAACCGGTGCGCACATCATTTAAATGATCATAACACATTTTAGAGTTATGATTGACAAGCATTTGACATGTTTTTTTTTCATAGCTAACACATAGTGTTGTGCTTGAAAATAAATGCTTACTGTGTCATTATAACTACTCTAGCCTATATAAGGTTGAATATAATGTAATAAAGAATCTGACAATGATAAATGTCTCATTTTACCAGTAAAAAAAATTGTCTAACAATGTTCTCAATGACAAACGACAAGCATATGTCTCAAACATAATAATTCAACTTACTTTAGAATTATGAATAGTTGTATTCTGAAGCCATCACTTTACTGTGAATTAATGAACAAGACATATTGCAAGTCTGTTCAAGTCCACCATTCCAAGTCTATACAAAATTTAGCATTTTAACCAACAGCAGACCTACACATAAGCCTATTATTATTAGTGTTGTTTTACCATATGTTTGAGAATTAACAATAATAATAGCCTACTCATATCAACCTTTATTTTACATCTACAGAATCGTGAGAAAGTCGTGATCTTGATTTTAGGCAAAATATAATATATAATAATAATAATAATAATAATAATAATAATAATGGCAAAATAGGGAAAGAGAGGTCATGGACA
>CAIGQZ010032543.1:1268138-1282436 GCA_903798205.1 Danio tinwini
TATATATATATATAATCACATTGTTTTAAATAGCATCATAACCTTTGAAAACATTTTTGAGGGAACAACAGATGGTCTATCTGTCCCTATAGTGAATGAAGAACGTTTTGATTTTATTTGATTCTTTCCATTTCTGGTTGTGTGAAGATTTGCCAATGAGTTTCACAATTTTTAAGATGATTTGGCAATGATTTAAATAAAGTAGCATGCACAGTAGAAGTAAAGGCTGTCTGTATTGTGTGTTTGTGTTCAGACTGTGACTGCAGGCAGTATCAGTCAGGAGAAGAGCACAGACTCAGAGCCCAATGGTCCTGTCGAGCAGGAGAAGAATCACTCAAACAGCAGCACCCTGTCTGACCGCAGGGGCAGCAACTCCAGCCTGTGCAGCATCGAGGAGGAGCATCGCGGCGTCTACGACATGGTGCAGGCCATCCTGCTCTCCACACGTGACAACGTTAATTTCGTCAATGAGGTCTTCCATCAGGTCAGAGACGGAGCGTTGAGATCTACAGCTTAGCTCATGTGACACCGTGAATGTTTTTAGAATAATTGCAGTTAGCATGACTAAACCGTATAGGACAGACAAAAAAAAACGTTTTTAGGCTTGCAAAATTTCAAGATCCCGGTAGCCTTTTGGGCAGAGGTTTTGGAGTTTTTTTTACAGCTTGAAATAAATTCTGAAATAAAAGTGGCCCGAATAGAAAAGACATTATTTACTAAATAAAAAGAAATGCATACATTTAATAAATAAAAGGTTATGATCTCATTCGTTATAGGCTAAATACAGTTAGGTCCATCAATATATACTCTGGACCTAGACCAGAAATATTTATTCTGGAAATGAACTCTGGGCCTGCTCAGGGTAATTAGGAAATTGATGGAATAACACACACCTGGCTATGGAAATGATTAGAAGCCAATTGTCCAATTAACTTTGGTCCCTTAACAAGTGGGAGGCACATATGCAAACTGTTGTAATTCCCACACCATTCACCTGCTTTGGATGCAAATTCAAATTAAGACTGACAGTCTGCAGTTAAAGCACATCTTGTTTGTTTAATTTCAAATCAATTGTATTGGTGTATACAGCCAAAATGTTAGAATTGTGTCGATGTCCAGATATTTATGGACCTAACTGTATATATTTTTGAAAATAACAAATTATTATTTAATGATTTGTATTTATTTATTTTTTTGTTTATTTGGAAATTTAACAGGTATATTTAATTTAAATGCAAGTATAAAATCAGCCACCACATGCGTAGTTAATTCCTTTTTATTTAGGGTATGAACTACACATGATTACTTGTGAGATAGTCAGTCCAATTTACTTCTCTGCTGAAGATTAAGAGATATCATTATCAAACAAAATATGATACATTTAAACACGTTTAAACAGCTAAAATAAACTGGTATTGATTTAGTCAGGAAAGCAAATATTATAGTACAAAAAAATGAAAGTAAATGAACTGGTTTTGATAATGTAGGTTTACCAAAAACTCAAAAGATAGTTAGTTTTAAAGCTATATACTTTAGTCAAATTAAATGGGAATATTTAAATGTAAGTCTTTAATGCGAAGCCATTATTAATGTTAATTGACAATTCAAAACTATTTGAATACATAATATGTGATGTTCAAATATAATGCAAGTATAAATAATTATAATGCATATCATTTAAATACATTATTAGCAACAAAACAGTTTTGACTGTAAAATGCTCTTAGTGTAAAAGGCTTTATTTGGAGCAAAAATGGATGCTCGAGGATTAGGAGTGGCTTTATTTCATCAAATGTCATTCACTTTTCCCACAGCTGATTGGTCTAGTGTGGGTTCTAACCCAGAATAAAACCTACTCTAGGGCAAGTTAGCAGTGTTGATACTGGATAAAAGTCAGCCCATCTTTTTTGAGCCCCAAACTCAGTTTGTCCCACCCCCCAACCAAAAAAAAAAAGAAAGTGACTGTGCAACAGGCCTCTGATGTTGCTTGTTTGGATACTATGTGTGTTCTGCTGCCACCCTGTGGCCAGAATACATTTATCCTTGTTTATTTCAGCCATTCTGCTGCTTGTGTTTAATGCAGTTTTCACGTGAATCACAATCAGTGTTGGGCACATTCCTTTAAAAGAGTAATTAGTTATAGTTACTAGTTACTTCTCACAAATAGTAACTAAGTTACATAATTAAAAAAAGTAACTAATTACCAGAGAGAGTACCTATTGCGTTACTTAAAAAAAATTGTCAGATGACTACAATATAAATATAAAATATTGTTCATCTACACTATTATAATGTTGTTGTGGGACAATGTGAGAGACAACCATCAGATTCAACATATCACTATAAATATTATCATTATTATAGTTTCACAATAAAACACAATAGATAGTTTAGAACTTTTGTCTCCTCCTTTGGTAGCAGAACTCACTTAATCACCTGCAAAGCCACTAATTTTGTGGCGGCATGTGACAATGCGAGGTGCTTCATTAGATTAGAACTATTTGTCATTGACGCAGAGAGACTCTGAGAGTGTGTGTAAATCACCTGCACTACTCTGCCTCTGATTAGCAAATGATTCACAGACACGCCAATCATCATCACTGGTTGGTTATGTGTCCCGCCCCAGCCCCAAACACACACACTCCCCCCTGAGAAAGAGAACTCCTATGTCTCTCGCTGCTCGGATGAAAACCGCTTCAGTGTTTGCAATTATAGTAATGCAGATTTTTTTTGTCAGTAACGACAACAGAATTGCAACGCGGAAACAGTTTGATTACTTGTTACTGAAAAAAGTATCGCCGTTAGTAATGCTGTTTATTTATAGTACCATTAGCCCCCATCACTGATTACAATAAAGTATCACTGATTTACCGTACTAGTCACATGCAACAATTAATTCATTTAAACAATAAAGCAAACTGTAACTTTGGTTTTATCTCACATTCATTTACATAGTAGGGGTTTCCAAACTGTCAAACTGATAAAGAAAAGTTTCTTTTTTTTTCCAATTTAGCATACTAGCATGATAATATTTTAAATGTTATTTTGCTACACCGAAAAGATGATCATTTCATTCTGGTCAATAGATTAAATTAAAAGAGCTATAATTTAATATTAGAGATACTCTTGTTTTAGTTGTCTGAATGTGTGCATCACTTGTTTTTTATGTGATCACACAGGCTTTCCTGCTGCCGTCCTGTGAAGCCTCGGCCACTCGCAAGGTGATCAAGGTGTACAGGAAGTGGATTCTACAGGAAAAGCCCGCTTTCATGGCTGAGCCTGAGACCACAAACCAGGAGGAAGATGGAGAGGAAGAGCAGCTGGTCACAGAGACGGACAGTGCACATATACAGGTACAGGTACTAGTTTAGAGTTTTAGGGCTAGGTCAATAGATATTTGTGTTTATTTGTTCTAACAGCAGTTGAGTTTCTTAAGGGTGCTGCATGTACGTTTTTGACTCTTCTTAAGCATAAAAATCCCATAATAGATTTGCAGAAATTTAAGAAACATGCCAAGTGAACATACTTGTTTATCTGAAAAACAATGCTGAAGTCAAAATAGTCTGCTTTGAAAATGTGTGTTACGTGCCAGAACAGCTGTCTTTATTTTGTTTTTTTTAACCCGCCCACTGCCAGTTTAGCCATTTATCTTTCAGCACCCCGGGTTGCCTTGGTGAAAAACCGCATATTTCATTCATTCAGTCAGAAAGGCTCTCAAAGCATGTGTCCGCGACCGAAATGCGACCTCCGGTGGACAGTAGCTGCCTCCAAAATGAGATGCAGATTCAGAGTTCCACATGAGGTTTTTAATTAGCAACTAATATAAATATTGCAAACATAAACATTAGGTGAGCAGGTTACATTGTAACCCTATGTTCTAACAACACACATCATGCATCAAGTAAAGTAAGATAAATTACATTTAGTCCAGAATAGAGCTGCACGACTAATTTTACACTGCAATAGAAGAGTTAATATTATGAAAATGCATAAAATCCTTTTGTTGGTTATTGGTGAAGGATAGGGTAATTGTTTCTCTGCTGTGTTTCATACGAAATATTCTATATCTGTCTCAAGAGTTCCAAGTGTATTGTATTGTCACCTTTTGTATAGCAATGCTAGTCATAATTTTAACACCAGGCATGCATCAAAAGGACATTTTTTGCTTCCCATTTCAAAAACTAATGCAAAGCAACTGACTGTAATGTATAGAGAAATGAAAACATGGAAATAATTGCCATCAGACATTACATGCTTTGTAACAAGTAAAATAAGGTTTAAAAAATCATTTAAGAAACATTTGATGTCACATTATTAAGTGGATTGTTGATCTGGATGTTATGTATGAATTTTTTATTGTAATGTTTTTTATTGGTCTTGTTGTTATGTATTAATGTAATTTTGTTTTGTGTTCGATGGACCCAAGAAATAATAGCCTCTACCTTGGAAGTGGGTAATGGGGATTCTGATAAATAAATAAAATAAAATAAAATAAATAAACACGCTATGTGACGAGATTTGCAGTGATAAGCAAATACAAGCATTCAGAACCACAGAATATGCACTCACTCACGAAATGGTGAGGTTTAAAATCGAATTAATACCTATTAAACCTCTTTAACATTATTAAATGTAGATGCTGAATCACTGATACTTGTTGCCTTGCACAGTTGTTGGAGTCACAATTCTAAAGTTCAATTTCAAACAGTTTATTTTCAAGATCTGAGGTGAACTACAGTATCTGCTGCTGCTTTCAGTAGTATGGCAATAAATGGCCATCTTATGGAATTTGTCCACCTGGCAGGATGTAGAATGTCCTGAGGGCGAGCACATGGCCACAAGATCACATGATCGGTCATTCAAAAGTCTCATGATGGAGAAATCCTGCCGAAACTTTATAAAACCTCATTGTTTAGATGGTTAATAATTTACGAAATTGCCGCAGGGTCTCTGTCCATCTGCGGCCAGAGTATTGGGGGAAACAGTCGAATAACTGTTATCCAGATCTAGATGCGGAAAGTAATTTGGGAGTTCAAATTTTGAAGCCTGATTCGAACTGGTTTTGATCAGCGAGTCCCTTCACTGAGCTAAACTGAACTGAACTTAAACACTGAAACTAAACTGATACTGTTTCAATTTATTATAATCTTCTATATGAAGCTGCTTTGACACAATCTACATTGTATAAGCACTATACAAATTAAGGTGAATTGAAAAAAAAATTGAATTGAATTACTGAAATGTCCCTACCAATAATTTAATCGACTTCAAAATAAAATAATGCTCCGTCAACCCTTAGTGACCTACTTGTGCACAAAGGGTTAAAATCAAGTTTGCTATGAGTTCATTATAATCCTATTAACCAAGGCTGTGCAATTAATCGAAATTCAGTTTAGATTTTGGCCTCCAGGATTATGAAAAACAATAATTGTGATAAAACAGTTCAATTGCGTAACACACTACTCTAAATTTTTCTACATTCATATCTCATCTAAGCCAGATTGCAGTAAAATCATGTAAATTAATTTTTGAGCATGGAATGTGATTCATTACTTGTTATTTGTATTATTACATGCAAGTGTTTATTTAATACTATGAAGTACTTTTAAAAGCACAAAAAAAATGTGCAATGCATGCACTTTAGGGATGGATGTGCCCACCAATGTCAAAAGCGAATCTATGCCCTTACTCCTGTTGGTTCTCAATCTGGCAACCTGCGCTTGCATTTGTTTTGGTCCAGGAATGCAATACCCAGTTGTCCACTGGGTGTCAAACGTACATACTACACCTTTAACAAGTTTTTAGAGGTCCTATTAAAAAAAAAAACACTTTTATAAAGGGTTTAAACAGTTGGGTAGCAACAGTCTGTGAATATAACCAGCTTCTTAGTCTTACTTTTTAATCTGCCACTATGCTGACACACAGACATTTGCATCTCCTTTTTTTTATTATTTATTCATTTTCTTCTCTGCTTATTCCCTTTATTAATCTGGGGCCACAACAGCAGAATAAAACGCCAACTTATCCAGCACATGTTTTATCGCAACGGATGCCCTTCTAGCTGCAACCCATCACTGGGAAACACCCATACACTTTCATTCACACACTTACAGTACAGACAATTTAAGTTTACCCAGTTCACCGCATGTCTTTGGACTTATGGTGGAAACCCACGTGAACATAAGGGAAAACATGCAAACTCCACACAGAAATGCTAACTGTCCCAGCCGAGGCTTGAACCAGCGATGTTTTTTATTTATTTATTTATTCATTTTTTTTATTTTATTTATTTATTTTTTTTGCTGTGAGGCGACAGCACTACCTACTGCGCCACCGCATCGTTATTTAAAATTATTTTATTTTATTTTATATCATTAGTGTTTTGTTTCAGGTGTTATGCTTTATTGTACTTCTGCTGTATTGTACTGTGTTATATTGTGTTGGCTGTTGCTGTGAACCAAATTGCCTCTTGGAGACAATTAAGAGATTCCCATCTAATCCAAGTTACACACACAGACAAGAAGCGCAGTTCATGCTGATTTACTAGCTACCCCTAACCCAGGGCTCGACAGTGCGACCATTTCACCTGCATTTGCAACTAAAAAATGGATGTGTGCAAACTAGAACACTTATTTAGCCGCACATGTGCAAATTTGGGCGACATGGTGGTGCAGTGGGTAGCACTGTCGCCTTATAGCAAGAGGGTCCCTGGTTCGAGCCCCAGCTGGATCAGTTGGAATTTCTTTTTTTGAGTTTGCATGTTCTCCCAGTGTTCGTGTGGGTTTCCTCTGGGTGCTCCGGTTTCCCCCACAGCCCAAAGACATGCGCTGTAGGTGAATTGAATGAGCTAAATTGCCCGTAGTGTACAGTATATGTGTGTGAATGAGGGAGTTTCCCAGTACTGGGTTGTGGCTGGAAGGGCATCCACTGTGTAATGACAAATGCTGAATGGGTTGGCGGTTCATCCCAATGTGGCAACCCCTGAATAATAAAGGGACTAAGCCGAAAAAAATATATATTTTTTTTCTTTTTTAATGAGCTTCATTCTTGACCTAATTCACTTGGTCACAGTAAAAGAACATGTTCTTCACACTAAGTTATGGTGTATTACGTTGGAAATCGTATGTGACAGTAGCACATATTGACACTATCAGCAACAGCACATCTCTACTGGTTTATTTACTTCACGTCAAGCCTAACCTGTCCTGTGTGAAATCCTCAGGCCCTTGAGACTCATGGACACAAAAGATCGTCCAGCTGGGGGCGCACTTACTCCTTCAGCAGCGCCATCAGCAGAGGCTGTCTGACAGAGGAGCTCAACCTGGAAGTGAAGGCTGGTATCCAGTCTGCCCTACAGGTCTGCCCACACACATTTACATGCTTTATGTGAACTTTGCCATTTTTACACTGTAGGGGAAATACAGTCTAGATCAGGGGTGTCCAAACTCGGTCCTAGAGGGCCGGTGTCCTGCTGAGTTTAGTTCCAACTTGCTTCAACACACCTGCCAGGACATTTCTTGTATCTAGTAAGAGCTTGATTAGCTGGTTCAGGTGTGTTTGATTAGGGTTGGAGCTAAACTCTCCATAACCGATTTTGGACACCCCTGGTCTAGGTCATAGCTCTCAAACTCAATTCCTGGAGGGCCTCAGCTCTGCACAGTTTTGCTCCAACCCTAATCGAACACAGCTGATCCAACTAATCAAGGACTATTAAGCAGGTGTGAGTTGGAAGTGATTAAAGCTAAACTATGCAGAACTGTGGCCCTCCAGGAATTGAGTTTGAGACCACTGGTCTAGATCAAACCAGTTTTGGCCAGTCTAATGTGAAGGCTCATTCACACCAAGCATGATAACTATAAAGATGTTATGTTCTGAAAATCATTTACAGCATTAAAGAATAGAATAGTTCACAACACAGCTACAACGATAAAGATACAAAGGAACGATATTGTTGAGATCAATTTCAGAATGATTTTTTCAGCTGATGAACAATAAAACACTGACAGCTAGTTAGAATCCATTGAAAATTAAAGGGCTCATACAATTTAAAGATACAGACGACACTGTGGAGAAGCACACTGCTTGATGTTAAAAAGATTATTTTAAAATAGTGACTATTTTGGAAACAATTGAATATACCGTGGTAAATAATGATAAAAAATACATGGAAGTTATCAAAAAGTCATGCTGTGAATGGGCCTTTAGACTTGAGTAGAATTGCATTGGGTCACACACTATTTTGATGGTCCGTTTGCAGTGGCAGTTCTAGTTTAAATGGCACACTGGGCGAATCACCACACATACGCAGATTAACCGTCTAGTTAAATATGTACATTCTAAAAATTTTTTTTTATTTTGACCAAACTTTGGGTAAAATATGGACAAAACCAGAATTGGGATTATTAAAAATCTTTATATTTATTATAAATAAAATTAGGCGACACAGTGGCGCAGTAGGTAGTGCCGTCGCCTCACAGCAAGAAAGTCGCTGGTCCGTGTGGGTTTCCTCCAAGTGCTCCGGTTTCCCCCACAAACCAACGACATGCGGTACAGGTAAATTGGGTAAGCTAAATTGTCCGTAGTGTTTGTGTGTGAATGAGTGTGTATGGATGTTTCCCAGAGATATGTTGCAGCTGGAAGGGCATCCGCTGCGTAAAACATGTGCTGGATAAGTTGACGGTTCATTCCATTGTGGCGACCCGGGATTAATAAAGCGACTAAGCCAAAAAAATTAATGTATAAATCAAATTATTATTAATATTATTATTATTATTATACAGATATTGTTCTAAATAAATACAGAAAACAATCCTTAATGTAACTGTAAAACAATGTAAAGACACAACTGGAGTGAGTGGCTAAGATTAGCATTTCGCATGAATATAAATTATGACAATTCTATTGAATACAAAATATATGTTTTATAGAATTATCTGTTCATCTTTGACTCGACTCAAGGCCGAGAATTAATGTTAAGTCTTAACTAGTTAAGCCTTCTTTCTGCTTCATAGCCATGCTTAGTTAAAATAAGATCATCATCATATTATAAGTGACGTAATATAAGTATTATACCACTCTAAATGAATACATTTGCATAAAGTTAATTGTATCTTTCAAGGCTTACTGGGACAGGTTTTTATTTATTTATTTTATTTTTTTTGCACCGCTGTTGAGAGCAGAGCTAATGAGTCAAGAGATGTTCACATACAATATCAACTAGGAGTGTAAAAATACACAGAAGTCACAGTTTGGTCCGTACCTCAGTTTTAGGGTCACAGTTTCATGTGGTTCAGTACAACAGGAATAAGCAACAAATTCACAATGCTTGTTTTTTTTCTGTTTGTTTTTATTTAGGCAGAAGATTTTTTGTCACAATCAGTTTTTAGGAGCAGTGTTAAGTTAAAAGAACTTCAAATTTGACACAGATTTATAAAATGCAGTTTAATAGGTAATTTAATTAATAATACGAATAGTATTCAGTATAATTACTGTTTTTACGTTAAGTTACATTTAGGGTTGGGGTAGGCAGGAATGCAATTTAATGGGTAATTTAATTAATAATATGAATAATATTCTGTATAATTACAGATTTTACATTACTGTGAGGGATAAGTTTGGGGTGAGGTAGATAGACGTTAAGAAAATACAAATATTTTAATGAAATAATAAATAATATACAGCAGGGAAAATAAGTATTAAACACGTCACAATTTTTCTCAGAAAACATATTTCTAAAGGTGCCATTGACATTGACTTTTCCAGGATGATGGTAACAACCAGAGAAATCCATATATACAAAAAAAATTAATTTAATTAGTTAACAGATTAAGCTATGCATAATAAAATGACACAGGAAAAAATATTGAACACATGAAGAAAGGGAGGTGTAGAAAGGCAGTGAAAGCCCAGACAGCAGCTGAAATCCCTCAGTTCTTCAGCAACCCTCTGCCCTTTCTCATTGTAAATTAATATTAGCTGTTTCAGTCCAACATCTACATTACCAGGATGACGAAGATGAAACCAGGGTGGACATTTCAACTATACAATAATCCAAAACGCAGCCAAGAAAACTCTCAAATGCTTTCAGAGAAAGAAAATCAAGCTGTAGAATGGCCCAGCCAATCATCAAGTCTAATTTATTTCAGACTGTAATTGATCATTGTGTTGGTGTGCTGGCAGGTGTTCCTGACGAATTCTGCAAACGTGTTTCTGTTGGAGCCATGTCAGGATGTGCCCAAACTGCTGGAGAATCAGCTGGAGGTGTGCAGAGCTGTGCTCAGCGTCTACCGCCACATCATTATGGAGCAAAACATGAACCGGCAGACTTGGTCAGTCCACACCGAGTCTGTGTAGAGCATTCCATTGGTTTGCTAGCTCTTTAGAAACATTCAGCGTATTCTATGAATGAAACAGTCTTTGACCTTAGCTGTCTGTGTTTCAGGGAGCAGTTGCTGCAGGTGTTGCTGAGGATCACGGAAGCAGTGATGAAGAGACCGCAAGAGAACCAAAGGAAAGACACGTTCGCCCACAGCCTGTCCAGCATCCTCTTTAAAGTGAGCACAACACTAATTTCTCTTTTTCATTGGACACAGTACATGGTACCTTTTGCAGTACATGTACAGTAGACTTCACCTGAGGCTATGGCAATGTGTGAACACTGCAAATACTGATTGGTCAAACAGAATTGTCACAACTTGCATCATTTTATTTGCTACATGAGAGACTAAACCCACTTATTTGAAGTAACCTGTAAGCAACAGCTGCTGTTAGATTCCTTTAAATGACTGGCTGTATCGTCATCAGAAGACGTAGTGCAGACGTTCATCTTATTGTAAAATGTCTTTTTGAGAATATGGGTGATTATGGAATTGTGGGTACAGTTGACTTTTTTAACACAATTCTAAACATAATAGTTTTATTGATTAATTTCTAGGGGTGTGACGAGATCTCATGTGACAAGATCTCACAAGATTGAATGTTGTTGCGGTGAAAAGTTAATAATAATTCCTTACATTTATATAACGCTTTTCTGGATACTGAAGTGTTTTACACATTTTTTTTTTTTTTTGAGGGGGGGTCTCCTCATCCACTACCAGAGTGCAGCATCCACCTGGATGATGCGATGGTAGCCATATTGCACCAGACCGCACACCAGCTGATTGGTGGAGAGGAGACAGAGTGATGAAGCCAATTATGATATGGGGAGGGTTAGGAGGTCATGAAGGACAGAGGCCAGTGGGCAGATTTATGGGGTGGGCAGGATGCCGGGGTTAAACCCCTACTTATTTTTAAAGGACATCCTGGGATTTTTAATGACCACAGAAAGTCAGGACCTCGGTTTAACGTCTCTTTCAAAAGATGTCGCTTACTGAGCTGTATAGAGTCCCCATCAATTTACTGGGGCATTAAGACCCACATAAACTGCAGGTTGAGAGCCCTCTGCTGGTCTCACTAACACCACTTCTGGCAGCTGGGTTGCTTTTGGTCTCCCATTCAGGTACTGACTGGGCGCAGCCCTGCTCAACTTCAGTGGGAAACCACATGATAGTTGCAGAGAGCTAGCTGCTGGCTAAGTTGTCGTGTGAGTTGTGATGTTATGATGAAGCATGAGGGTGAAATTGCATTGGAGATTGGAGGCTGGATTGGATTGGATTTGAACCCAGGCTGGCCTTGGTGTTGCGCGTGTCAGTCCTCCACTCGGTTGGGCAGGCGGGTGTGACGTAACCTCTTTTTTTTCTTAAAGTTCAGCAGCTGTCGCTTCCAACAGAGGCTACAACTGGTGCCACATACATTAACCATGGTTCATAACAACGAGATGGAATAGCACTTTATATATGCTGAAAGCCATGGTCATCGTAAACACAAATGGAATTAAAAGATGTGGAGTATTCCTGTTTTTGTTGCATTACTGACGTACAGTGCATGTAAACACCGTAATCAAACAAATACTGTTGTGTAGCACACACACACAGTGAACTTCTGGAGACTTGAGAAATGCCTTCATCATCACTGAACACACATTTATGCTGTCTGGAAAATAAACAGAAGTTTTCTTTTTATTTGGTGTGGTATCAAATTCCATTAAAACAACACTCTTCTTTTAGTCCTTACTTCATACTCGCGTCCAGTAGCTAGTCACAAGGCCATGAAATGTTGCTGAATGAAAGTGAAACTGATGAAAAATGTAAAAATGAAATACCAAAAATTAATTTTTTTTATTTGTGGAAAAGACTTTGACACCTAGTAAGCACAGTAATGGGGAGGCTGTAACCTTCTGTTTATGTATTATGGACAGTTTGTCACAAACAGCATTCCAAAAATCAGCAACTAAAGAAAATTCCCAAAGACAATGAAAAAACGTGCTGATACTGTTATTGCTTTTTGGACATTACGGTGAAATTAAGGTGTTATTTATTTTACTATATTTATTTGGGGATATACAAGTTCTATTTACAATATCAATTGCATTTCTTTAAATTTGTTGCAGACTGAAATATTTAAGGGTAGTCTGATAATATCATCCTATTTTAAGTTTTTACTCTATGTCTTCTGCAGTGAAATCAGATTGTCTGCTTTTTACTGTACTATTTATTATGCTTTAAATGTACCTCCTCAAATTACATAAAAATATCATTATGGAAGAGATCATATATCCTATTATATTCTTACAAATTGCGTAAAAATTATCTCGTCACAAAAAGCATCACATCACACCACTACTATTTGTAATGACTGATTTATTTTTGCTTTGCCATGTTGACAGTACGTAATATTTTACTAGATGTTTTTTCAAGATACTAGTGTTCAGCTTAAAGTGACATTTGTAGGCTTAACTAGGTTAATTAGGCAGGTCATTGTATAACAGTACAATGGGGAAATAGGTATATGATAGGTACACTGATTGAATGCTTCAGGCACGTAGTACATATTCATCTAAATCAAATCATCTAAATCGTAGCGTGAGCGCATTTAGAAATAAGTTTGTTGACAAAAGCCTCTAAACACCACTTGCCTTTGACAACAAAAGCCGCTATATCCCAAGAACCAATCAAGACGTGAATCGAATCATATGTTTTCAATGTAGCTGCGCACTGATGAGCCGGCTTTTATGATGAGACTGTTTTATTCCGCTTGTAATTTAGATTTTAAAAAATTGAGTTTGAAGAATTGGATAAGACTGTCTGACTGTCAGTGAATGGTAAATGAAAATGTCCCTCACCTCAAAACTCTGTGCATTATAGGAAAAAGAAAACACACTGTACAGTTGGAGATGTAGCATGCATTTATAGCGTTTTTTGCGCAGTGATGATACTTTAATTTACTATACATTAAACTACAACTCCTTTTCATGAAAGATGAAGTTAAGATTATGGTCTTTTATCCTACATGGATGCTATGAGGATAAACAAGAGACTAAAAAAAGACCAATACCTTGAATATGGTGAGCATGACTGAATGACAGCTTCTAAAAGTGTCTGAGAGACATCCCTTTTTGTCCAGTACTGGACCTTGTGTTTTATTTGCTAATTTAAGCTATTTATTTAAAAGATAAATATAATGTATAAAACTATACATTATTTATATTACTCCATATTACCTATATGCCGGATAAGCTTTTTATATTAATGGACAATGCACAGATATTGATGTTTCACAATGTTTTTACACTACATTGTTTGAATCAAGCTTAGTTTACAATGTTTACATTGCTCTCTTGCACTTCCAATAAATCTGAATATATCAGAAATGACAACAGATAGTTAAGATTTAATTAATGTCAGTTTTAATGTTATTGATTAATGCACTTCACAGATTTCATTCATTCATTTTCCTTCTGCTTTGTCCCTCGTTTATCAGGGGTTACCACAGCGGAATGAACCACCACTTACTTGACAGATTTATGTATTTTTTTAATTTTAGGTGGTTAGTGTGTTTTATGTTTGGTAAATTGATTTCTAATTGCCTCTTTAGTGATTTTCAACTAGTTATGCTGTCTTGTCCCAATAGGTGGATTTAGAGGTTTTAGCAAAAAAAAGCACAAGTGGATTTAGCTGGTTTTGGTGCAAAAGAAAATCTACTTTGTTAAAAACCAAAAAATTGTCTGAAGTGACATTTTTGAAAAAAAGATTATTTTATTTACTAGCTAATAACCTATACCTATGAAATGAAACTTCTGAACCTAATCAGAGAAGCCTAATAGAAAATGCTCATTTAAACAAAAAGAGGTCTGATGGATTTAGAAGTTTTTGCATCTGAACTCTTCATATATATATATATATATATATATATATATATATA
>CAIGQZ010032543.1:1287436-1303033 GCA_903798205.1 Danio tinwini
CGGTTTTCAGACCGACCGCAACTTGACGTAGGAGTGCGGTCCCCCCGCCAACCGAATTGATTGACAGCTGCGTATTAACATGTCTCCGTAGTAACGTGTATAATCATATCAACCAGACACAGGACCAGGACTTGCGCACACTAAGCAACCATAAATAAAAGTATGTTCAGTTTGCTTGGATCATCAATCATCATCAAATGTGATCAAGAGTGAGTTTTACAAGTTTAAAATGTTTTTAAACAGTGCATGTGTGTAACAAATTACAGTGATTTACTTCAGATTTACTTCATCAACACAGCTGCTTGTCAGAACAATTATAAAAGACGCTTCAATCCCAGTTTGTGGACGTTAAATCAGGTTTATTTTGTACATTAACATAACAGATATCCATACAGCAGTGGAGATTAACCTGTATTCTATCACATTTGCGTGCAAAAACAGTGCAAAGCTAAACGCGCTGTCTGTGTGTGTGCCTGTCAGCGCTGTGTGTCTGTGTGTATTTGTGTGTGCATGAACTTTGTAACGACATTGTGTGTGACTCATCCTTGCAACTTCACAACATGCATCAAATACTCATTGGTAAAGTTCTTACTGTAGTTTTCCTCACAAACGTTACGTGAGATCTTATTCCGTCGTGGTTGTCTGTTGTCTGACGCAGCCGAGGGAGCCGCTGCCAGGCACGTGGAAACGGTGGGCGTGAAGGACTAGTCTTAAAGGCGCAGTACACAAAAACCGCTAGCTGATGCTAAATGCTACAAAGTAGAAACTTATGACAGGTATAATAAAAAATCTGATGGGTGTTTTGAGATGAAACTTTACAGACACATTCTGAAGACACAAAAGACTTATATTAAATCTAGAAAAAGTGGTAACCTAGGTGCCCTTTAAGGAGCACTTCAACTTCTACTCAAGTCACTTTTTTGATAGAGCACTTGTACTTTTACTTAAGTCTGGGTCTCTAGTACTTTATACATCTCTGAATGTGATGTGTACACCATTTCTTCATTTTGAAATCGCTGCATCAGCTGGAGGTTTGCAGTACACAGCCTGTTGTTGCAATTATTACAGTGCTGATCCTATACTTTTGGGTTTCTTCCCACCGCAGCCTTGCTTTTGTGTTTTAAAATGGCGGTCGTGTGAAATAAGCGTATTGGAACCCGCATGGACCCGAGATTCTCACAGAAATCAGTCAAGCGGGATGGTTTCATAACCCTTTCATTTCCTTTTATTTTTTATCTCCTACTGTACTATTTAATATCTTGTTTTACTCAGAATTAGTAAAATAACAATGGATCATAAAGCATGCAGTGACAGCCTTGGATTTCTGTGAACATTCAGCTCATTAAATAAACAGTAAGTGTTTAAATCAAAGACATTATAACAGTACCAATATATATTGTGTCTGTGTTTTTCAGGAGTGATGCCGGATCCTCACAAGGTCTCAGAAGCGGGACGCTCTTTCTCCTTGAGCTGGAAGAACTCTGGAGATCAGGTTGGCGCTCAGGAGCCCATGAGGTTCCGCAGTGCCACGACCACTGGAACTCCAGCGGTAGAGAAAGCTCGCAACAATGTCAGGCAGAAAGGTTAGAGCCAGGCCCATCTCAGATGTTTAAGTACAACTTCATTTTTGTTTGCATAAAGCCTGATTTATAGTTCTGCACCAAGAGGATTGGTGTACCCCATTGCGCATACAGTAGCGGAAACCATTATGGGCATTTTGTCAGTGTTTTTTGGGCAACAACACTTTCCAAACAAACGCTAGTTGTCAGAGAGATTTCTGTTTTATTGTCAAGTTTAGTTGTTTTGCCAGTGTTTTGTGTTTACATCAGAAATGCTTACAAAGCTACTGTTGAAGTAGCTCAAACTCACAGTAATTGAGGTATTAAAGTGACAACCTGCAAATGTGCAACAACTTTATTCATAAAATAAACCCTAAACAAAAGTATCCATCTTGAGCTCTTTCGCAGGACTCAACACTTTTTAAACATTTTGGCCACTTCTCCAACAACTCTTTGCCCCTACACTCATCACTGATACCAAGCTGACCAATCGCAGATCTTGCTTTCGCCTTGGCTGAGAGGTCCGCGTCAGGGTACAGAGAAGGGTGCATTTAAAAAATGCTGGGTTCCATACAATCGGTTTGCGGGACCACATGCAGGAATTAAGTTAACTTATTAGTTTGTACAAATTTAACTGAATTGAACATAAAACAATTAGGTTGTCTCAAAAAAACTCCGTGCACTCAGTGGAGAAGTATAAATTGGCTTTAAAGGTGCTGTATGTAAGTTTTTGACTTTATTAAAGCATAAAAATACCATAATGTGTTTGCAGATATTTAAGAAACATGCTAAGTGAACATTTTGTTTATCTCACAAACAATGCTAAAGTCAGATATTCTGCTTTGAAAATGTGCGTTATGTGCCGGAACGGCTGTCTTTGTGTTGGTCATTTAGCCCGCCTACTGACAGTTTAGCCAATTATATTTTAGCACCCCGGGTTGCTTAGGTGTGAAGGCTCTCAAAGCTTGTGTCTGCGACTGAAAATGCAGTAGCAGCCTGCAAAATGAGATGCAGATTCGCATGAGGTGGTTATTAATTAATTAGCAAATTATTGCAGTGATAAGCAGTTTGGCTGTTCGCACCAGACAAAACAACGACATAAATTTAAATACAGCCATTCAGAAGCACAGAATAGTGCACTTACTGCACTCCAGCAAAATGGTAAGGCTTAAAATCGAATTAATAGATATTAAACCTCTTTAACATTATTAAATGTACATGCTGAATCACTGATATTTGTTGGCTTGCACTGAGTCACGATTCTAATGTTCAATTTCAAGCAGTTTATTTTATTTTCAGGATCTAAGGTAAACTATCTGCTGCTGCTTTCAGTAGTATTGCAATAAATGTCATGTAAAATGTCATTTGAACTCATATTATTAGCATTTAACACTGAATAAAGCACATAAGGTGTACCTGAGGTGATCATTGTCATAGCTTCTGTTGTTCAGCTGCAAGAAATAGAAGCCGTTTCTAAAATATAAATTTCAGGTGTTGGTTAGGACAAAAACTCCTTTTAATATGGAATTATATCATGTGCCGTTGCTTTTATTTAGAAAACTGTTTAAATCAGCCTTAAATCAACCTTTAGACTCAACAGTCAGGGACGCCCCTGTTGGTGTCGTCAATCTGGCAACCTGAGCTTGCTTGTGTTTTGAACCAGGTGTGCAATACCTAGTTCAACCACTGGGTGTCAAACTTACATACTGCGCCTTTAAATCCAAACACGTACTTGATAATATCTGAATAATTTTTGTGTGCCAAACTATTTAATTTTATTCAAGGTTTGTTTCAATTTAGATTTATTTTCATGTTTTCAGGCTTCTACTTGATCAAAATATACAAATATTAAATGTTCCTATGAATCCTATTAATCATGAAACCATTTTCTTTTTATATTTTTAATTGGGTTCTATAAGTTTAATAAGGTTCTGATATTTATTTATTTGTTTATTTATTTATTTATTTATTTATTTATTGTGTTGTTTTATATTTCTGGATTAATGATTTAACAAATGCATTACTAAATAGTTTCCCAGAGTTGGGTTGCGGCTGAAAGGGCATCCACTGCTTAAAATATATGCTGGATAAGTTGGCAGTTCATTCCGCTGT
Source organism: Danio tinwini (assembly GCA_903798205.1). Classification (NCBI taxonomy): domain Eukaryota; kingdom Metazoa; phylum Chordata; class Actinopteri; order Cypriniformes; family Danionidae; genus Danio; species Danio tinwini. The sequence goes on from CAIGQZ010032543.1 coordinate 1,291,108, forward strand.
GGCAACCCCAGATTAATAAAGGGACTAAGCCGAAAGGAAGATGAATGAATGAATTATCAAATAGTCCACATAAAAAAAGCATAAAACGTGAACAGTTTAATTAGTCTTAAAAAATTTAACAAAGTTATACTTATATTCCTTAAAATTAAGGTTTTTATCATTTTATTATTACTGCTTTCAGATGTACATTCTACTCTATGTTTGTAATGTATGAAGATGAAATTTCAACGCTGATGCAGACAGAAGCACACTTCATATTCATAGACCATAGTCTGTTCACTTGTTAATTGTGACGTCACACGAAACAGCCTTGGGTCCAAGCACTTTATCAAACTGTATGGGAGACTCAACAAATGGTAATAAGCGTTTACAAAGTGATGTAATTCTTTCGAAAATCACAATTGCAATATCCATGCCTAATATCCGATGGGAAGAAAATTATACATTTTTTATAAATTGTAAAATATTGGTGTCCGTGATGCAGCAAGTCCAGAAACTGTTGTGTATGTCATGATTTTATATAAAATACACTGTAATGTGTGGTATTACTAAAAAGTGTTCATATTTTCTTAATTCAAATGAGTTTCCGGCTTGGACCCGGAAACAGTATTCCATACGTCATGACTTAAGCAAATATGTGACCCTGGACCACAAAACCAGTCAAAAGCATATATTTGTATTTATTTATTTTTTTTTTTTTCCAAGTAAGATTTATACATTAGAATAAATAAGCTTTCCCTTTGGTCAATATACAACTATCTGAAAATCTGTAATAGTTGAATCTCGACCAAATATAGTTGTATATCTGAATAATATTATTTATTTAAATTTGCAGCTGATGTATACAGCTCAATAAAAAAAAAAATCACACACACAATACTTTTGTCAGTAGCCAAAAACATACCAATTATGCTGTGTTTACACCAGACACGGAACGTGCGGATAAATCTTGCTATTCACATGTCAAATCCGCTTCATTTGCGCGTCAAATCCGCTTCATTCGCGTGTCAGAACAGACGCGGATTTGCATGATGGGCAGGGCTTCTGTCTGCCCGGTGGCTGTAGCTTCATTGATAAATGGCTAGCATGGATTTTATTGAAAAAATAACTGTGTTTGTGCTTTTATGAAGGCTAAAAAACAGCGTCGATATGTTTGGAGCAGTGTCTGAGTCCACTAGATCCTTTCAGAGGTGCACCTAGCTCTGTGACCTCATAAACTCCTCCAGAAACTTAACCTGGATGACGGAGGCTTTTAGCGATGCTTCTGACTGAGCCACGCCCAGTTTGATAAAATGTTGTCGGTGTCGGCTGGAGGGTTTCCCCCGGGACACCAACAACAGGCGCTACGTCACAATGACACCCCCACAAAAGCAAACTACTGATTGGATAACATGGCGCGAATGTTCTCTGAAGTTCAGATTCGATTCAAGTTTGATTTGTGCAAAACGCGTGGTAAGCACGTCAAACATGCAAAGTGCTCAATTCGCACACACACTCTGGCATGCGCTGCAACATATGGGCACGTCTGAACTCCAGGCAGCCAGCGGGTGCTTTGAGCACAAAACATCAGAGAGCAGTGCATGTCAGACAGTTTATCAAGGATGTACCGCTGGCTCCCTATAGTTGATAAACGTGATATTTAATTAACCTTGTCTTTATCTAACGACTCTTTAGCCTTTTAAATCTATCCGTTAACGTGTTATAGTGTCAGTACACTGCTTCAAGCTTTCGCTTTCATGCTTGTAATTTTAGTGAAAACCTCAGATACTGTTGGTTGGTTCCTGTTGGTTGTGCAACTTCATTACCAACCAAGTTTGTCGATGCTATTATAGTGAAACATATCACTCGGCCTATTCATGCCAGAGTCCTGCGGAAAAAGTGATTGACAGGTGGTAATTTGTGTGTAACTTATCTTTATTTATTTATTTATTTATTTATTTATATATTTATTTATTTATTTATTTATTTATTTATGATTTGGTTATGGGTAAAACAAAGACCATGCAGGTCAAGCAAGGTTATAACAGTATTGGATTTTTCATTAGTTTTAGTTTTTATTTTGTTTGGACTTTTTGCTTTCAAATTCAGTTAGTTTTAGTTTAGTTGTAATTTGTTTCATTAATAGTTTAAAATGTTTTGACATTAAAAGTAATACATGTTTTGTAAATAAGGATATTTGTTAGGTGCAAGGTTCAAAATTATCAGACAACCAAAGATACATTTTTTAAACATCAGAGAACACAAGAACACTACCATCTACCCATCCTCAAATTCAAATGCAACAGCCCACATAATAGTAGCCCTAAGTAAAATATGTGTGCAAGGTGGTTTCTGAGGTTAGATACACAAAATAGTGATGGGAATTTCTAAACTTTAATGCAAACCAGATCTTTTCTGACCATCCTCCGATGTTAGGACTTAACATATCAAATATATGTAGTGAGCAATCATAATTTCAGTTAGCTAAAACATAACCATGATCTAAAAAAATTTCTTACAATTAAGTTTTGCAACCCAACTGAAGCATGATTCATTTATTTAAACTCCATTACAATTATCCTTTATTAAATAAACGTACATTTCGCCAGATCCTCTCATTTAAGCCCTCGGTTTCCCCTTGCTGCAGTTGTCCAAGTTTGCTTCAGTCACAGCACGCTGTCATGTACTGTTTGTGTTCGGTTCACCCGCTGAATCACACGTGTGCAGTATTATCGGTTCACCGGTTCTTAAATCTTATCTGTTCTACTAACTTAGGAAATTGGTTTATTTCGAGTCAGACGTAGGAGTTATCAGGCATGTTAAAAAGTAAGCAGCTTGTGGATAAGTGCTTACTGGAGACACAAATCATTTTAAATGGTTCAGTTCGATTTGGTAAAGTGGTTCCCCTAGAAGATCCGGTGAAAAATGAAAGGTTCGTTTGAGATCAGGATCACTAATACAGAAATAAAACCCATAATTGGACACAAATGTATCTGCATGTAAGTGTCTGCATGGGTCGTATTTAATTTTGTCACTGTGCTGCTGTCAAGTCCACTCGTAGTTTTTGTTGTGGGAGCAACAGCAAGGGTGACTGAAGGAGGACCGGCTTGATCTGGCCAATGGCAGCAGGATTACAGACTCTGAGGTGCTGTATGGGTCAAACACCTGCAGCGCGAAGTAAATATATTTACTTGTTTACAGTAAGCTTATGTATTAAATACATTTACAAAACATAGACGAAACATAGACATTAAATACATAGAAGAAAACAAAGGAGGTTTTAGCTATAATTTTAGTGAGGTTCAATTAGTTTTGTATGTACACGATACAGTTTCAATTAGTTTTAGGTTTTTAAAAAAAATTGTTTTTATTTTTATTTCAGTTAACGAGAATGATTTTCAATTTTAGTTTTCGTTTTTTTCATTCGTTTTTGTTAACTATAATAACCTTGGGGTCATGTGGTTGAAACGGTAGGCCATAAATAATTATAAAAATAATTAATTCGTTAATTCACTTCTGCCTACGAAGATGATGCCATCATCCATCATGATTTTTCACATTGGACATTGTACAATGCCAAATTGGTTGACATCGGCCAACTCTAATACCCATACAACCAGTAATGGGACCAGTCCAGGGTCCCATCTTGATTTTAAGTGAATGTTTTTTGTTTTAATAAAAGGGAATATTTCCAGTGTTGGGTTGTGGCTGGTAGGGCATCCGCTGCGTAAAACATGTGCTGGATAAGTTGGCGGTTCATTCCGCTGTAGCGACCCCTGATTAATAAAGGTTTTTAGCTGAAAAGAATATGAATGAATGAATGAATGAATAATAGGAAATAATAGAAAATAATAGGCTCATAAAGATGCTACAATTTACATCCTAGACTATATAATGCATTTAGACATTGACTAAATAATTCAACCTCTGATAAGAGTGCAACTCTCTCTCTTCAAGATGAATTTTCTGTTTCGTTGTGTCCTCGCACACATTTCCCATTGGCTCTCTCCTGGTTCAGATGATTGTATCTCTTTATGGTGGAGAGCTTGTTGAGTTTGGAGCAGATGCGTTTGAGACTGAAGGATGGCTCTCACACAGGCCACCGCCGAAACATCCGTGTGCGCGTGAGTGTGCGTACACATGAAACGCCGTAGCTTTAAATTCTCCTCTTTTCTTTCGCCTAATTGGATTTCTCCTACATTGATCTTCAAACGGGCCCGCCGTCCTTCCCTCCTCGTTAGGAGAGCCGCCTCATCAAACTGCCTGCCCGTTTTTGATAGTTTCATTAAGAGCGTAATTAATGCTCATTAATATGCATAAATAGGTAACTCGGCGAAAGCGATGTAATCTAGAAAGAAAAGGCGGTAATTAAAGCATGCGGTAGAGGGAATAATAAAGCCCTCCGCTTTCACGGCTCTTTCCCAGACGTGACATGGAGTGGCCAAAAAAAAAGCACCACACAATGCTAATATTTTGTCTTATCAGAGCTGGCAGAGCAAACTTGAAATACTGTCCTTCATATTCCCTGCTCGGGGATTGAGTATCAAAGAGAGCACGGTTCGAAATCCTCAAAGTCCGTCCTCTTTTTGACTTCAGCTTAAAAATACCAAGCACGTGGTGAAAATGCTCTTTACAGAACAAACACTTACAGGATTAATTCAGGACGGTCTTTGATGTGATGCTTTCATGGAGGCGCCGAGCAGAATCTATACTTTTATTTAGTCTGAGTTTTTGTTGACATCCACTGTTACTATTGTTCATACGTTGGCTGAGTTTCAACAACCTCTTCAACAAAACATTCACCTCTGAATATCACACTAGGTGTAGTTCTACTGTAAGCAGTAAAGCAAACAGCTTACTCCCGAGGAAGACTCATCGTACTTTATTTATTTTCTAATTTCCATTGAGGTAAAAGTTTGTGTATTCAGTTTACTCAATCAGACTACTATTATTACACTTTCTCAGTTGAACAGCAGTCCTTAAATTAGTAAAATTTGTAAATACATTTATAAATCACAAAAAAAAAACTTTAAGTCACATAAAATGCTTTTAAAGAAAACATTCAAAGTAAATCTTACCAATGTTGCTATTGTTAGGTTCACTATATCAAGCATTCACATGAGTAAAGTACATACAAAGTCGATGCAAACTCGTGAACTGAGGCAAATTGTCAGCTGACAGTGCAAATGGCATGGAGGGAGTAATGTGCCATGAATGTGTGGAATTTACGTTAATCTTGTATTTTGTGAAAAAAAAGATAGAGCTCAAGCTGAAAATGTGTGTGACAGTTCAGGGTTCAGTGCCAATGATTTGTTTCTACTGGCCCTGCCAAAATTTTCACTGGTCCCATCAGAAGAAAACTTAATAGCTATTTCTTAGCCACATACAGTGCATCCGGAAAGAATTCATAGCGCTTCACTTTTTCCACATTTTTTATGCTACAGACTTATTTCAAAATTAATTAAATTCATTTATTTCCTCAACATTCTACACACAATATCCCATAATGACAATGTGAAAAAAAGATTTTGTGAAATTGATGCAAATTTATTAAAAAAAAAAAACTGAAAAGTCACATGTACATAAGTATTCACAGCCTTTGCTCAATACTTTGTTGATGCGCCTTTGGCAGTAATTACAGCCTCAAGTCTTTTTGAATATGATGCCACAAGCTTGGCACACCTGTCTTTGGGAATTTTTGTCCATTCCTCTTTGCAGCACCTCTCAAGCTCTGTCGGGTTGGATGGGAAGCAATGGTGTACAGCCGTTTTCAGAACTCTCCAGTGATGTTCAATAGGATTTGGGTCTGGGCACTGGCTGGACATTCACCGAGTTGCTGTGAAGCCATTGATATTTTGGCGGTGCACTTTGGGTCATTGTCCTGCTGGAAGATGAATCGTCGCCCATAGTCTGAGGTCAAGAGCACTCTGAAGCAGGTTTTCATTCAGGCTGTCTCTGTACGTTGCTGCATTCATCTTCCCCTCTATCCTGACTAGTCTTCCAGTTCTTGCTGCTGAAAAACATCCCCACAGCATGATGCTGCCATCACCATGCTTCACTGTAGGGATGGTACTAGCCTGGTGATGAGCGGTGCCTGGTTTTCTCCAAACGTAACGCCTGGCATTCACTCCAAATAGTTCAATTTTAGTCTCATCAGACCAGAGAATTTTGTTTCTTATGGTCTGAGAGTCTTTCAGATGCCTTTTGGAAAATTCCAGGCGGGGAGTGTTTTCCGTCTGTCCACTCTAGCATACAGGCCTGATTGGTGGATTGCTGCACAGATGGTTGTCCTTCTGTAAGATTCTCCTCTCTCCACAGAAGAACACTGAAGCTCAGACAGAGTGACCATCAGGTTATTGATCACCTCCCTGACTAAGGCCCTTCTCCCCCAATCATTCAGCTTAAATGGCCGGCCAGCTCTAGGAAGAGTCCTGGTGGTTCCAAACATCTTCCAATTATAGATGATGGAGGCCACTGTGCACATTGGAACTTTCAGAGCAGCAAAAACGTTTCTGTAACCTTCCCCAGCCTTGTTCTCTCAAGACAATCCTGTCTCGGAGGTCTACAGACAGTTCCTTTGTCTTCATGCTTGGTTTGTGCTTTGACATGCACTGTCAACCCTGGGCCTTATATAGACAGGTGTATGCCTTTCCAAATCATGTCCAATCAACTGAATTTAGCAAAGGTGAACTCCAATTAAGCTGCGGAAACATCTCAAGAATGAAGTGGAAACAGAATGTACAGTACCTGAGCTCATTTTAGAGCTTCACGGCAAAGGCTGTGAATACTTATGTACATGTGATTTTTCAGGTTTTTTTTTTTTTTAAGAAATTTGCAACAATTTAAAAAAATCTTTCACATTGTCTTTATGGGGTATTGTGTGTAGAATTTTGAGGAAATAAATTAATTTAATCCTTTTTGGAATAAGGCTGTAAGGCTAAAAAAAATAGGAAAAAGTGAAGCGCTATTAATACTTTCCGGATGCACTGTATTTTAAATAATGTGTCAAAAATAATGTTTGTGAATCTAGAATTTAAATATTTTAAAAAGCTGAATTAAACAAAGTTATATGCGAACGAAAAGAGCAGAATGAAAAATCTGCAGGTATTTTATTACAGTTCTAAATTATTTAACAGAAGGTGGCAGACTTGCCAAACTGATGGCAAACTGTGCAAAACATCACTTTATTTTTTTCGTCATGTTGTACCCACGTAAATTTCTGCTTCCAAACTAAGAAACAAATGTTTTCTTTTAGCCACAACATCCAATCAGATAAGTGGAGCCGAAAAACAATGTGGTGTTTAGGACATCACAGAGAAGAGAGCATTTAAAGGCTTAGAAGCACAAACTTCTTTGACAACTTAATGGCTAAAAAGTTGGGATTACTTGTTTAAGTATTTTAAGGTAAACAAACGTATCCATAATAAGTTAACTGCACTTAATTTTATTAGTGAGATCAGCTATTGCTTTTTACAGTGTAAAAGATACTTCAGTGATAAAAGGTAAAAAATAAAAATAAAAAACAGATTAATTAAAAGCAAACACAAAGTTTTCAGGCAAATATTTAAAAATACCAAGAGACTTTTTAAAACCAAACCCATTCAAAATCACATCAAAATGATAAAATGCTCTGGATTTTGGCCTACAAATGTACATCTGCCAATAGTGCACAATGTTTGCTTTGCATGGTGGTCTGTTTGGTGGCACACTTGGCCTTCAATACAGTGTATTATGTGGCTCTATGACCACATTACAGAATGTGATTGATTCTTTTTGCCTGTCTCTCTCTGTGTCTGTCTCTTTCTGTGTCCTGCTTTCTGCTTCACTGCTTCTGTGGGCAGCAAAGCGAAGTCAGTCTATCAGCAACTGTGTGCATCTTTGCGAGGCTTTGCCGGCCACTAAGAGTGTGCCCATGCTGCTCCACACTGTCAGCTCTTTCTTACCTGGCATCTCTCACAACTCTCACTGCTCTCACAGACTCTCAGGTAACTTCCTGTTTCCTTCCTTTCACAGCTATCTTTTCCTGTTTTCTATTTTGCTTAGCTAAGAAAAAGACAGATAATGCATGTTGGTTTTATGAGGATGCTATTTCCTTGCATTTGAGACTGTTTGAAAGACTTTATTTACATTTATTTCTAGCCTTTAACAAAATTTGATGTGCATTTGTGATACAAAAGAGGATTACTATATATTTTTCTGATCCAGAAGACAAGTGTTTATGTTTTTATGTTGTTTAATCCAGATTTCAAAGATGGCAGAACTGGCAGAAGAAACTACAAATACACACCAGATTTTGTTTTCCATCTATAACTGTGCTTGTTTTACTACGTCTAAAAAAACTGCAATATCAAAAGTTATGTTTATGCAAAGTATAACACACTTATTCCACAATTGCGGGTACATTTTAAGCATTTTCCATTTGTTTTCTTTAAAGGGGACTTATTTTGCAAAAAAAAAAAATCACGTTTATAAGGTTTTAAACTTGTGGGGCAACAGTGTGTGAATACAGGGAGTGCAGAATTATTAGGCAAGCTGTATTTTTGATGATTAATTTTATTATTGAACAACAACCATGTTCTCAATGAACCCAAAAAAATCATTAATATCAAAGCTGAATATTTTTGGAAGTAGTTTTTAGTTTGTTTTTAGATTTAGCTATTTTAGGAGGATATCTGTGTGTGCAGGTGACTATTACTGTGCATAATTATTAGGCAACTTAACAAAAAACAAATATATACCCATTTCAATGATTTATTTTCACCAGTAAAACCAATATAACATGTCAACATTCACAAATATACATTTCTGACATTCAAAAACAAAACAAAAACAAATCAGTGACCAATATAGCCACCTTTCTTTGCAAGGACACTCAAAAGCCTGCCATCCATGGATTCTGTCAGTGTTTTGATCTGTTCACCATCAACATTGTGTGCAGCAGCAACCACAGCCTCCCAGACACTGTTCAGAGAGGTGTGCTGTTTTCCCTCCTTGTAAATCTCACATTTGATGATGGACCCCAGGTTTTCTATGGGTTCAGATCAGGTGAACAAGGAGGCCATGTCATTAGTTCCACATCACTTAATATGCTTAATTGGTTGTAGGCTTTCGAGCCTATACAGCTTGGAGTAAGACAACATGCATAAAGAGGATGATGTGGTCAAAATACTCATTTGCCTAATAATTCTGCACTCCCTGTATAGCCAACCTCTAATAGTAAAAACTCATTCATTCTATTTTTTTTTTATAAAAACAGTATGCTAAAACACTTTGACACCTTTGTACATGTCATCAAATGGGGGAAGTCCCGCCTATTAGCAACAATCTTTCCCTCTTTACCATAGACAGCCCTGAGTATAAAGCAGCTAACTGCCATTGGAGATTTTGAATTTGAAGCAACACAATTTGGATCAAAGTTATCACAGCTATCATCAGATATCTATTTTCTAATTTGTATTTATATTTTATTTTTACCTAATAAAAATGTTTATAATAGGGCCCTTTTAAATTTGAATAATATGGAACAGATGTACACTCACCAGCCACTGTATTAGGTGCACCTTACTAGTACCAGGTTGGTCCCATTTTTGCTTTCAGAACTGCCTTAAACCTTTGTGGCATAGATTCAACAAGGTACTGGAAGTATTCCTCAGAGATACACAGTTGCTGCAGATTTGTTAGCTGCACATCCAGGATGCCAATTTCCCGTTCCACCACAATCAATTCAATTCATCTTTATTTGTATAGCGCTTATACAATGTAGATTGTGTCAAAGCAGCTTCACATGGATTGGGATCTGGTGACCGTGGAGGTCATTTAAGTACAATGAACTCATTGTCGTGTTCAAGAAACCAGTCTGAGATGATATGCACTTCATGACATGGCTGTTGAAAGTAACCATCACAAGATGGGTATGCTGTGGTCATAAAGGGATGGACATGGTCAGCAACAGTACACAGTCAGGTAGGCTGTTGAGTTGACACAGTGCTCAATTGGTACTAATTGGCCCAAAATGTGCCAAGAAAATATCCCCCACACCATTACACCACCACTAGCAGCCTGAACCATTGATACAATGTAGGGTGGATCCATGATTTCATGTTGTTGACGCAAAATTCTGACCCCACCATCTGAATGTCACAGCCGAAATCGAGACTCATCAGACCAGGCGACATTTTTCCAATCCTCTATTGTCCAATTTTGGTGAGCCTGAGCGAATTGTAGCCTTAGTTTCCTGTTCTTAGCTGACAGGAATGGCACTCGGTGAGGTCTCATGGTGCTGTAGCCCATCCACCTCAAGGTTTGACATGTTGTCTGTTCAGAGATGCTCTTCTGCATACCTTGGTTGTAACGAGTGGTTATTCGAGCTACTGTTGCCTTTCTATCAGCTGAAATCAGTCTGACCATTCTACTCTGACCTCCTCTGGCATCAACAACGCATTTGCACCCACAGAACTGCCGCTTACTGGATATTTTCGCTTTTTCGGACCATTCTCTGTAAACCTTAGAGAGGTTGTGCATGAAAATCCCAGTAGATCAGCAGTTTCTGAAATACTCAGACCAGCCTGTCTGGCACCAACAACTATGCCACGTTCAAAGTTACTTAAATCCCCATTCTTCCTCATTCTGATGTTCAATTTGAACTGCAGCAGATCGTCTTGATCATGTCTACATGCCTAAATGCATTGGGTTGCTGCCATGTGATTGGCTGATTAAATTTTTTTACAATTAAATATTTTAACAAGTAATATAGATAAATAATAGAAAGTGAGTGTATAATTTGCAATAAACTGAATTCATTAGTCATTTCAAATACGGCATAAATGCTTAAATTTGATTCTGTTATTTATTGTTGTTTAGTTTATTGGTAATTTGTTCTTAACAAACAGTAATTGAGTTAACATTTTCCACCATTTTGTACTTTAGCTAAAGATGATAACCTCATACTAGATACCACATGGCATTTCTAAAACTGAATGTTAGTTATTTTACTCAGATAAATTGACTAAATTATGACAAATAATGACTCTACTGTTGGTTTATCATAAACATTTTGAGAGTTTTAATGAGAGAAGAATAAATGACATGCCTCAACACCCTCCAGAGTTTCCTGCCAGAAGAATTGACATTACTTTGAGCAAGCTACATACTTTTTCTATCTGTGCTTTGTAAATTGTTATAGATGTAAAAAGTTGACCAGAAAGGAGGGAACAGAGACAAAATGTATTTTACTATTACTGAAAGTAAAAATATTAAAGAAAATGAGTGTTTTATGCACATGTTTCTTCAACTTAAAGTGAACCCATTTAAAAAGTACAAATTGTTCTTTTTTGTCAATTGTTTCATGCTAATTTAAGCTGAATCTCAGAAAGCAGAGACAGTCAAAAACAAGTATAAGTCCTTTAATTAATTTTATGTCCTTTAACACAATGTCCCTAAATATACAAAGAAAGAATATTTTTAGAGATAACTTTATGATTTGTTTCATTTAAAGTTTGTATTATAATAATAATAATAATATTAATAATAATAATAATAATAATAATAATAATAATAATAATAATAATAATAATAATGATAATAATAATAATAATAATAATAATAATAATAATAATAATAACAAAGGTTTATCTTTGGAGATGCAAAATTCACTTACAATTCAAAGTCAAAACTGTAATTCAGGTAATATTACATGCAAATCATTACTTTTTTGAACACCCAGGGTTCTTTAATCAACTTTTTTTTTTCTCCATTAACATTTTAATATTTATGCTCTCAGAACTGCCTGTAAGAAGCGTCTGTTATTAAATCAGGTTTACCGCATGTACTGTTTTCCATTTATTTAGTATGTAGTTCATCAAAGGTTTTTCCTATGGCCTGTGCTATTCCTGAAGACTGAGATGAAGTGTGTGTGTGTGTGTGTGTGTGTGTGTGTGTGTGTGTGTGT
>CAIGQZ010032543.1:1320227-1331425 GCA_903798205.1 Danio tinwini
ATATTATATTATATTATATTATATTATATTATATTATATTATATTATATTATATTATATTATATTATATTATATTATATTATATTATAGTCTTTCCTAGAAATGTCTTTCCATCAATAATAACTAATCTTTAAATCTAAATAATGAAAAAGACCTATTGCATTTGTTAAAAAGTGAATCATGAATTGATTTATTTGTTACCCTGGATAGCAAAACAAGTGTTATGTTGTAAAGGTATATTTTGGAAATAGCCATAAATTCATTGTATGTGTAAAGAAATATGATTTTTTTTCTTTTATGTCAAAAAATCATTGGAATGTCAAGTAAAGATCATGTTCTATGAAGATTTTTGTACTGTAAATATGCCCAAACTATTTTCTTTAGTAATGTGCATTGCATTTTAAGGCTTTTTTTTCAATATTTATTTATTTATTTATTATTAATATATATTTTTTTTGCAGATTCTAAATATTCAAATAGTTGCATATCGGCCAAATATTTTTTCAATCATTGCTTCAAAAGCTTATTAGTTCTGATTTTAGTTGATTTATTCATCTCAATTATAAAAAAAAATACACTTATGACTGTTTTTCATTCATTCATTTATTTTCCTTTGGCTTAGTCCCTTTATTAATCAGGGTTCGCCACAATGCAATGAACCGCCAACTATTCCAGCATATGTTTTACACAGTAGATGCCCTTCCAGCCACAACCCAGTACTGGGAAACACGCATACTCTATCACCGTGCCACCCATGACTGCTTTTGTAGTCCGAATTATTTTTGACAGTCTGAAATTGTCCTTTAAAAGAGCACAAATATCAAACGTCAAAACGTCAAACATTTAACAAACAAAACATTCAGAGATGTGACCACTAGATGGAGTAACAGTCTTACTTGTAATGCAGTAGAGTATCTGATACGGACCAGTTCTATATTGCTCCCCAAAGTCTCTGCATTGTCCTCTATCCATCGAGTGACAGCATGTACATTTTAAACTAAATTACAGCTATTAAATTGAAACATTTAATTTCAGCTAGCATGTTTTTTGGTTACATTATTATTTTTGGTTTAATAATAGGTTACATTAAATTTGAAATGACAATCTTTAAAACATAGATGGGATGGGGGGGCCAAATCAAAGGTTACCATGGGCCAACTTTGGCCTGCAGGCACTAGTTTGGGCATCTCTGGTTTAGATTTCTCCCCCTTCCCCTCTTTGTTGAAGTACAATTTAAAAAAATTGAGTACAATTTATTATTATTATCATTATTATTATTATTATTTTGACTTTTTCTCCATTTCTGTAATGGGGTGTAATTGTTTTGTAATGTAGTTATGCATCAGGTTGTGTATTCTGTGTGGCAGTCCTTTAAAGAGTTGTACAGTGCGTCACATCTGTTATGCAGTTGTGTTTACTGTGTTATCATCAATCAATCAATAAAAAAATCAATCAAAAATCAATAAAAAAGTACTGTTTTTGAATAGATGTTTAAAAAAGCAAGCATTTCCTTATCTATAGAAGGCAAAGGCAGATTAGAATAGAATATAATTTATAACCCCACTGTGTTATAAATGTGATTATGTATTGTTTTATTGCAATAAGTTATAATTTAAAAAGTTATACGCCATTATTTAATATGATTCAAAGTAATGTTTTCTATTTATTTTTGAGTATTTAAAATAAATGAGGAAATTGGCATCGCGGTGGCACAGTGGGAAGCATGATCGCCTCACAGCAAGAAGGTCGCTGGTTCGAGCCTCGGCTGGGTCAGTTTCAATTTCTGTGTGCAGTTTGCATGTTCTTCCCGTGTTCGCATGGGTTTCCTCTGGGTGTTCCGGTTTCCCCCACAAGTCCAAAGACATGTGCAATAGGTGAATTGGGTATGCTAAAATTGACCGTAGTGTATGAGTGTGAATGACTGTTTATGGATGTTTCCCAGTGATGGGTTGCAGCTGGAAGGGCATCCGCTGCATAAAACATATGCTGGATAAGTTGGCGGTTCATTCTGCTGTGGTGACCCCAGATAATTAAAGGGACTAAGCTGAGAAGAAAATAAATGAATGAAATTAGGAAATTACCTTAACCTGACCAACTTAGTTTGGTATACTTATCTTCGGCTCACAGCTCTCAATGATGTTTGGTTTTTGGCCCTTCATACGAAAAGGTTTGGGCACCCCTGATCTAAATCATTAGTCAAATCATCAGAAGACAACATCTCTTATCTAACTGTGGTTATCACACTGCACAGAACATGCTTTTTGTCCTATTTCTTGTCCAAATATCTAAAAAAAATATATATCTTATATCAAGAAGCATTTTCTAAACAAGCAAGAAAAAGTCTTGTTTTCAGTAAAAATTAGACAAAATGAAGTGAGTTTTTCCTTGAAACAAGACAAATAGTCGACCAATGGGTAGGGCCAAACTGAATCTGAATTTATTCTGTGCAGAAATAGCAAAAAAAAATGTTGTAAAAAATCTGTGGATTTATGCGGAATGATTTTGAGTGTATCATAACTGAAAACAATATGTTAAATAAAGAATAATACATTTTTTACTTTTATTTAAGGTTTACAATGCAAATCCTATTAGATCCATTTATTTGGTAAACAAAGCAAGTCTCATATAATATATCTACCATATATCTACTAAAAGACAAAAATAATTACTTTACAAACTGTATTGTAAGTAAATCATATGAACGTTTTCATATTAGTCGACAATATTGCTGAAATTAGTTTAAAAACTGAATAAATATCTATTTACACACAAGTAAATATATTTACTCAACGATGGGCTGAAAAGCTGTGGATAGGGATGTGATGGTGGGGGAAAATAGATGGAAGAAAACAACTGGGTGGGAGAAAGAAAAAAAAACAGAGTAATAGGAAAGCATATATATTTTTTGAAGTTTTTGTGTTCCCTCACAAAGATGTTTTGTGTTATCTCGCAAGGATGTTTTGCGAGGGAATGCAAAGATGTTTTGCTTTTTCTCACAAAGCTGTTTTTCCCCTCCTGTTTTTGCCGAAAATCTCCCGTATTTTATTATTCTATTCTGCTATCATCTTATCAGTATCAGTATTTTCCCATATTTCTCCCATATTTTAATCTTGAAAGCACGCTGAAATGAATATAAAAATGTCTGCATTCACTTCCTTTCCATTAAAGCTGTGTGTCGATCGTCGCTCTTTATATGCAACCTCTGAATCAGTGAATGCATGTATAAGCGGTGACTGACGGACGCGCTCTATTGACCTTATTCTAATATGCAAATCCTATTAGATCCATTTATTTGGTAAACAAAGCAAGTCTCATATAATATATCTACCATATATCTACTAAAAGACAGAAATAATTACTTTACAAACTGTATTGTAAATAAATCATATGAACATTTTCATATTAGTTGACAATATTGCTGAAATTAGTTTAAAAACTGAATAAATATCTATTTACACTCATTTACACACAAGTAAATACATTTACTCAACGATGGGCTGAAAATCTGTGGATAGGGGTGTGATGGTGGGGGGGGAAATAGGTGGAAGAAAACAACTGGGTGGGAGAAAGAAAAAAAACAGAGTAATAGGAAAGCATATATATTTTTAAGTTTTTGTGTTCCCTCACAAAGATGTTTTGTGTTATCTCGCAAGGATGGTTTGCAAGGGAATGCAAAGATGTTTTACTTTTTCTCACAAAGCTGTTTTTCCCCTCCTGTTTTTGCCGAAAATCTCCCGTATTTTATTATTCTATCCTTCTATCATCTTATCAGTATCAGTATTTTCCCATATTTCTCCCATATTTTTAATCTTGAAAGCACGCTGAAATGAATATAAAAATGTCTGCATTCACTTCATTTTCATTAAAGCTGTGTGGCGATCGTCGCTCTTCATATGCAACCTCTGAATCAGTAAATGCATACATAAGCAGTGACTGACAGATGCGCTTCATTGACCTTATTCTTCAATGCGGAAGTTCGCTCGTTTTCGCGATTGTTTTAGAACTTCCGATTCAGTTGCCTATGAGAGAAATGACTAGGGATAATAAACGGCAGAAAACGGTCAAACTACTTGCTCTACAAACAAGTGTTTGCATGATTATACAGACAAAGCAGAATAATATCATAAGAAAATGTTAGTTTGCAACATCAAGCAGCAATACAAGCTGTTTTTAATGTCTAAAAATGAATGGAAGTGAATGAGACCGGAAGTCTCGAGCCAAAATTATTCAAATGGCTGCGCCTGCTAGTGTGCGGAGAATAAGGTAAATATGATAAACTGATCACAGGTCAGCTTCTGTACATGCCATTTAAAGTGACACCTCTGTTATCAAACAAGTGAAGAGCAGCAAATGAATCTCTCGTTTTGTTTTGTTTTGTTTGATAACGGAGGTGTCCCTTTAAGAATGCACAGATCTATAAAGGCATTTGATTATTTCTCTGTCTGTGCTCATTTAAGAGAAAATTAGTTGTGTTGAAAATAAAGCACGCAGGACGGACATGTTTACAAGCACTAATCCCAAAGTGTCCTGCACTTTCGCTTCTCTTTAAATGGGGTGTACAGAAGCTGGTCTGTATTAATTTCAGAGTGCTTTCAAGATTAAAAATATGGGAGATATATGGGAAAATACTTATTGATAGGATGATAGTGGGATAGAATGGTAAAATACAAGAGAATTTCTGGAAAAATGGGAAGGTTGACATGTATGAAGTGAACCGGAAAACATTTTTGCATTTCCTCGCAAAGACGCAAAAACTTAAAAAAAAATAACAGTTTTTCTATTACTGTTTTTTTTTTTCTTCCACCTATGTTTTTACCCACCATCACATCCCTATCCAGGTTTCCATAGAAATCTGTAGATTCGGCTAAGTAAAACTATTATTTCAAAGCGAAAACTAATTTAAAACCCACTTAATTCTGGCTAGTAATTTCTGTAAACAAGACAATATTTTTCCTGTTGATCCAGAACATTTGATTTTAGAGTTTTTTGATATTTGGACTGAAAGCGAGACAAGAATTCCAGGTATGAAAAGCATTTTCAACATCTTTTTCTTTTTTCCTTCTTTTGGCTAAACAGTTTTTTGTTTATTTGTTTGTCTCTGGTCTTGATCATAACGCAGTGTGCTGAAATGCGTTCAACTCTCAAGCGCTACTCTCTCTTTATTTGTTTTGCTTTGTATTTGGTCTAGTCCAAAAAATAAGAGCTCCCTGAATATAGAGGTGGAATGGAAAACTTGAGAAGGTGGAAGAGAAAAGGAAGCAAAAGTGCTTTTTTCTTCTTTTTTTTTTTTTTTTTTTTTTGAAGTGTGCAGATTCTATTTGTGCGATTGTTGGCTTGAATTCTCCCTCCAGATCCACACGGGTCAGATATGAAGCCCAGCTCAGAGACAGCAAAAGTGCATCTCTTTTGTGTGTGTGTGCGTGTGTTTTAACTCTCCCTGGATAAAACTGTTCAAGTTCACCTCAGAAACAACTGTTCACTTTGACGCCGAAAGCTTGAGGAAGAAGAAAAATGCTTGAAAAACACTACTATTATTGTTGCTCACATTTTATTTTAATGTACAATTTGCTCTATTTACAAACCATTACCTGAAAATTTTTGTTCAATAAACTACACATTAGCTGCTTATTAATATATAGTAATCTTGTAGATAGGTTTAGGGTTAGGGATGTAAAATGAGATCATACTTTATAAGTGCTAATAAACAGTTAATATCTTATTAATAGGCAGATAATGAGCTAAAAGCAAATGGAATGAATTGTTACTTAATTTTAAGTTTGACGTACACTGTAAAAAATTCTGGCTTCCACACAATCGATTTGTGTTGGGACAACATGTAGGAATTAAGTTAACTTTTACAGTTTTAAGTTGATTGAACAAAAAACAAGTTGCAAAAAAAAAACTCAAGAATTGAGTTTAAAAAGAAAATACATCATTTGAATTATGTAATCTGAACAAACAGCAAACATATTTTTTTAAGTATATTTAAAAATCTGGAATCTGAGGGTACTGATTTCCAGTCTTGGAGAAAGTTACTTTTGAAAGTAGTGCATAAAAAATATTGAGTTTCTCCCCCAAAAAAGTAACAGATTGCATTACTTAGTTACTTATTATGGAAAGTAATGCGTTACATCACTGTTGAGTTACTTTTGCGTTACTTTTCGTTACCTGGCTGAGATGTGATCTCTTTCAGAACTTGCAGGTGTTTTTTCACCATTTATATCGAGAAGCTCTGCATTTAACAACCACCCGTATAACCTACACCTTCATTTTACTTTAGAAAAATGCAGGATAAAAATAAAATTTTGAGAACTTTCTAAGCCCAGAGCTATACAGTTGAAGTCAAAATGAATAGCCCCCTTGAATTATTAGCCCCCTGTTTATTTTTTCCCCCATTTTCTGTTTAATAAAGAGAAAATATTAGGGCACGTTAGGGTAATTAGGCAAGTTGGTTCTGTAGACTATCGAAAAAAAATATATAGCTTAAACGGGCTAATAATTTTGACCTTAATGTCTTTAAAAAAAATTAAAACTGCTTTTATTCTAGCCAAAATCTAACAAATAACACTTTCTCCAGAAGAAAAAATATTATCAGACATCATTTGGGAAATATTTGAAAAAGAAAAAAAATCAAAGGGGGGCTAATACAGGGTTTCTGCAGGGTCTTAAAGTCTTAAGTCTAAAATTAAAAAATCGAAATTTAAGGCCTTAACAAGTCTTAAATTCGCTGTTCTAGGTCTTAAATATTTTTGCACAGGGCTTATTTTTTTGATGTCCATGTAATGCTACATCTAAATCTCATTTAAATTCTTTTTTGTTGCTTTTGCTGGGTTTTTGTGGTGTTGTAGTTCTTTTACTTCACTAGTCCTATTGTAATGTGCGGTATTACAACTAAAAATGAGACCAGCATGCAATAGCCAATCATCTTTCTGTTATTGAGCCTATTGCGCGTGGCGAATGTGATGTCATCGCCGTGTTTGCAGAGGTTCACTTTTGGTGGGCGCGACATGATTTCGGCTAGCAGAGTGAACAGATATCGCTGCGTTTGATTTGAGTTGAATATGAATTGCTTTGAAGAGATTTTGTCTGAAACAGGTATGACTGTACAGACAACTTTATGATCTGTCCATGCATGACCATCATAGAGATAACCAGATGACCAATAATTCTTGGCTAAAAATTGCAACAGCAGTGGGAAAGGAGGAAAGTTTCTGTAAAAGTTTGGAAAAACCTGAGGAAGAAGTTTGTAAAAAAAAAAAAAAAAATGCCATGGCAAAAGTGGAGACCTGTGTGGTTAATAGCTGCAAACTAAAATTAAGTGACAAATTATGTCTTTGATAACTAGTAAAGAATATATGAACCTATCAGTTTACAATACGCTGATGCCCAAATTATGGGCTTCATTGGTAATAATGGTCAGGAATGTTTATAGGACAAAACTAGCCATACAGTAATGTGTGAATTGTTAAGTGGACAAAATAAAAATATTCTGTATTTTTAGTAAGTTTTTTTTTGCTTTTATTCTTACCATAATAAAAAATATAATTGTAGAGCAACCCATTTTCTCTTGTCATCGATATTTAACTTTAATAGGTAGAACTGTATGAGATATGATCAAAAGCAAGTGATGCATCAAAGTTTGATTTAAAAAATCTTGAATGGTTATAAAAATCTTTATAATCATTATAATAAATTATAAAAATAATAAAAAATAACTAGTTTTAAAATCTTAAATGATATTATTGAGATGGCGTAGTTTGTAATTTGTGAGGTACGCGCACAGTCAGCGGAGGTGCGCGATGCGGCACCAGCGAAAGTATAAATCAGCCTTAAGATGTTTTTTTTTTTTGTAGTTCAGTGGTGCATCTAACCTGTCTAATACAGTTCAGTTTATATAAATTTATTTTACCACTAATTTTGTGATTTTCCATTTTCTCTCGCATGTTTTTGATATTGTGATATAGGTCTTAAATTTGATACTTAATGGTCTTAAATAGATCTTAAAAAGTCTTGAATTTGACATTATGATATCTGCATAAACCCTGTTATAGTTCTGACTTCAACTGTACATTTTCAGAAATAAGAAGAGCTGTTACTGGGGGTGGTACCTTTTCAAAAGGTACACATTTGTACTTCAATGGTCTATATTGGTACCTCAAAAGTATATGTTAGTACCTAAAAATTTTAAGAGGAACACTTTTGTACTTTTTAGGTACCAATATGTACCCTTGAGGTATTAATATGGACATTTTAGGTACAAATTTGTACCTTTTGAAAAGGTACCACCCCAGTGAGAGCTCGTGTACCTTCTGAGAGTGTACATGCTGTGTATAAAGATTAATGAAAGCATGTAATGTGTTTGCTACCTTTGAATGTTTTGTGTTATAAGTAAATTCACTGTCCATTGAGATAAAGATTGCAATAAAGTCATAAGAGTACTAATATAAAATAATTTATATTAAAACGAAAACAGATTTTTAACCTTTAAAATGTTCAATAGCAAAATGAACAGTAAGATGAAAAAAAAAACATCCCCAAGTCAAAATAAATCACGTGGCCTTAACAAATGTGTAAATTATTTCCCAAAGGAGAAGAAGAAATCTTACTATAATACAAAACGTAGTCGCTTCTACAGTAGACTACAGTGGCTATATCTCCTCAACAATTAAAGCAAAAACCTTTTTTTTTTTTGGTCAAATTAATTGTTTTACCTGGAGGACGTGGACTGATGTCAATCATTTGTTGTTTATCTGAAGGTGGGGTGCGGGTGTAGTGCTTTGCATCCAGTTTTTTTTTTTTTTTCGATGTCATGTTTCTTGTAGTTGTCAAGAGTTTTACTTACACATAATCTACACTTAACAACAATCCACTTCTTTTCTTCGATGAGTTCAAAATAACAAGAGTTCATTGCAAAAATGTAAGTCACCGACCTGCCATTCTGACGGTCTGTAGTGATGACGGGCGATTCGCGAATGAATCGTTTGTTTAAACCGGATCTTCTAAGTGAATCAGTTGAACCAGTTCATTAAGTTGAACTGAGTTGTCTTGAAACGGTTTGCATCTTCAGTACTAACATACCGGATACCCCCTCTGACTCGAAATAAACCAATATCCTAATACTTATTCAGTTACTAGAACAGTACACTGACTCATGTGCTATGAAAAAAAAGACCTAATGATGATGATGATGAGGGTGTGATTCAACCTGACTGAGGTGATTTTATTCCGCAATTTATTTAGTAAAAGCCAATTAAGCAAGGTAAAAAGTAACTCGCATTACATTATTTTAAAAGTACCTCAAATAATATTACTTATTTTTTAAATAATGCTACTCACTACTTTGGAAAAGTAATGTTACTAGGTAATGTGCATTACTTATAACGCGTTACCCCCAACACTGCTGAATTCTGAGTGTTGCTTTTAAAATAGTCCATTTTTTTTTTTTTTTTATAATTTTTTAGGGGTTTTCACCTTTATTGACAGGACAGTGGAGATTTACAGACAGGAAAGTATGGGGAGCAGAGAGAGGGGAAGGATCAGCAAAGGACCTCGAGTCGGGAATCAAACTCGGGTCTACACGAGCATCTGGGTGCTATATGTCGACGCACTAACCACTACGCTATTGGCGCCGACAAAATAGTCCATTTTAAGGTCTTAGCAATGCAAATTACCAATCAGCAGTTACATTTTGATATAAATACAGTGGGGAATTTATAAAATGCCTTCATGGATTATGATCTTAACATTTTTATAATTTTTGGCTTCAAATTAAAAACTCATGTTTGGCTGTTCTCACAAACATACCTGTGCAACTTAACACATGTGTTTCTGTGCTCCAGGGTTGAAAATGTACCAGTGCAGAAAAGGCTGAAGCTGTAGTTAATGATCAAGCAGATATTTGCGTACTACTGCTATAGAAACAGGACAATCAACAAATAGCAGCAACAGGTGCTGGACTGCAGGCTGGATTTAGTAAAACACACTCCGACCGTCCTTATATTGATTTTTACCTCAACTGTTCTCATTCACATTTAAGCTCCAAGAACTCCAGTTCACATCCAGTTTTAGTTGAAAGGATGAATTGTGTACTGTAAATATAACTGTCCTTGCGTGTACTATTTAAACTGTTGTCAAATTGCCACACACACATTCTGTAGATTGAGATTGTGCTGTATTTACCGCTGCATAATAGTCCCGCTTTGCAGAATTGCAGCTTCCTGCAAAATGCTCATTTTGGGTAATCACGCGGCAGTTTGGTGGCGCTTAATTACTACTGGTTGCTAAGCATTGCAAAGGTCAGTTATTGCAGAATGAGGGTAAAATGTCCCTGCAGATGCAGCGCTTCCACCAATTTCACATCTCGCTCTCAGCAGGACTCTTTTTTTATGCGGCTGGCTTTGCCTATATTGCTGTGTTTTTTTTTCTTTTCTTCGTCTCACAGTGTTTACAAAGGATTCAATTAAGGAAGATGAATGTGGCAGTTACGGAGCAGCCGTGTTTGTTTATGCAGTTGTTTGTTTGTGCGCATGGTTCAGCGGTTAAAAGAAACTGATGTGAGAGAGATGGAAATAATGGTTTATAAAACGCTTAATGCATTCACTTTGAGTTATGTAACGTTTCACACCTTATAGACTCATGATGTTATTGTGCACACTGGCAGCATTTATTCAGGCATTATTTAAGTTTATTTTTTATTTATTCATTAATTTTCCTTCAGCTTAGTCTTTTTTTTATCAGGGGTTACCACAGTGGAATGAACCACCAACTATTCCAGCCACAGCCCAGAACTGTGATTTTTATTTTTATTTTGCCCCTATATTATTTGATCAAAGTTTAACCTTCTTTAGCAAAGTCTCTTCTTTTTTCTGATAATGTGTTTACATGGCGGAAGGCGGGATTAACCTGTCAATCTCATCAGATCCACCAATAGCAAACTGTCCATTTTATTTTCTAAATTTGCATTTGTTGTCTGAGAAAATGTTCCACTCGTATTTTGTGTGTCACAGTAGGGTAGAAATGATGGTCACAGTTTTATTCATATTTAATAGAGACAGCGATATTTTATCGGGCGATTCAGATTATTTAGGAAATTGTGACCTGTTGGTAGATTTTATTTCTGAGGACTGTTAATTGGCAGCATGCACAAATAAAAATGTACTTTCATAATAATAATAATACTTATAATAATAATAATAATAA
>CAIGQZ010032543.1:1356425-1370031 GCA_903798205.1 Danio tinwini
CTTGTACAGACTTGTCCAGTGCACTATAACAGAGCTTACCTCACATTTGTTTGCTTTTTATATTTTACAACAAAGAGATTTTAACCAAGTATAAAAATATTAAGATTCTGAATTAGTTTATTACACTTAATCCTACAATTAGATGTTCTGTTATGTTTTCTTTGTGTATGTGAACATGTGAATAAAGTCATAAGTATTTAAACAATTATTTTTATTTACATAATTTTGAGTTCAGAAACTGCGAGATGTTAAAATGATCGTTACGATATAATAATGATATATGACTGAAATGGGAAACCATATATGTGAAATTCAATAGGTGGCGATAATGCTCCTATAGAGTTAGTTAGTTACCATATATAGTTTGCCCAGATCGTGTGAGCTGGATTGTGTGTGCCTGAAATGTGTGTGGTTCTGCGGGCCAGCAGCTGGATAGATCTTGTTTGAACATTATCTAAATCCATTTTACATAGATATAAAGATTAATTTAAACAACAAATTGTTGCATGTTTTATGATATGCTGCAATAACTTTGAACATGCATCAACTTTCTTATTATTTACCATGTATACGTAGACATTACATGAAACATTAGGTCATGAAAATTTACTTGAAATCCTGGAAAATTCATGGAAAAGTCATTGAATTTTACTAGTAAAAATGTGGATGAACTAATGGTGTAACTGATCACAAATCTGCAGTTCGGATCACACTACAGTGTTTTAGTCACAAGTCGGACCATTTTCCGGATCAGCAAAAACGTGAGGCGACAAATGTCATTTGCTTTCCATTTATATAAAAATATTACTGCAAAAAAACATTGCTTTTAACAAACAGGACTTAAAACCTGTAATGTTAATAAAAAAATTAAGAAAAAAATCAGCAAGAAAAAGAAAAGTATTCAATATGAAATATGATATTTGCAACTGTTGCTGATAATGCTAAATATAGAAATCTAACATCTTGTACAACAGATCATATTTATCTTCAATTAATGATTCAACAATTCAAACATAAAACTCTGTTTTATTATTCTGTAGGTGTATTGTTTTTAACCTATTCATAATTTTGTGACATAATTTTGATGGTTGTTTGTCGCCATCTGTTTGTTACACAGTGTAATTGCTTTTACCAGCATCAAAAATTCACCAGCGTCATGTTTCATTAAACAGTGATTTTAATCTTCACCATAAACATCAGTGTTTATATCTGAACTATAAACTGTTCACCCAGCACTTACGTGTTATTTAATTGTTTGTAACTCACTGAAAAAGTGTAAAAATTGAATCTCTCTCATTTATCGTTTATGTTGCGCAGGTTTGAACTGAGATCACAATCTTTTAATGTTTATTTGTTCAGCTTTACACTGAATGCATTAATGCAGGCTAAACAAGCAGTGACAGAAAACACATTAAATTAATAGCCTAAGAAAGCATTTAGGTAGGTCCCACCACAACTTTTCCCATCATCATCATGTCTTACAGGGAAGTCAAAATGCTTTCATGCATGCGATTTAAATGACCCGGGAGGCGATCTCTCTGCAATGGTTATAAATGTTGGATTAACCGACAAGTTCAAAATAAAATATTAACCCGCGGGTCACGTGCGTTCCGAACTGTGAGTTGTGGTATGGATCACTGATCAACAGTGATCTGTTTCACCCATTCAGGGAGTGCAGAATTATTAGGCAAGTTGTATATTTGAGGATTAATTTTATTATTGAACAACAACCATGTTCTCAATGAACCCAAAAAACTCATTAATATCAAAGCAGAATATTTTTGGAAGTAGTTTTTAGTTTGTTTTTAGTTTTAGCTATTTTAAGAGGATATCTGTGTGTGCAGGTGACTATTACTGTGCATAATTATTAGGCAACTTAACAAAAAAACAAATATATACCCATTTCAATGATTTATTTTCACCAGTAAAACCAATATAACATGTCAACATTTACAAATATACATTTCTGACATTCAAAAACAAAACAAAAGCAAATCAGTGACCAATATAGCCACCTTTCTTTGCAAGGACACTCAAAAGCCTGCCATCCGTTGATTCTGTCAGTGTTTTGATCTGTTCACCATCAACATTGCGTGCAGCAGCAACCACAGCCTTCCAGACACTGTTCAGTTTTGTACTGTTTTCCCTCCTTGTAAATCTCACATTTGATGATGGACCACAGGTTCTCTATGGGGTTTATATCAGGTGAACAAGGAGGCCATGTCATTAGTTTTTCTTCTTTTAGACCCTTTCTTGCCAGCCACTCTGTGGAGTACTTGGACATGTGTGATAGAGCATTGTACTGCATGAAAATCATGTTTTTCTTGAAGGATGCAGACTTCTTCCTGTACCACTGCTTGAAGAAGGTGTCTTCCACAAACTGGCAGTAGGACTGGGAGTTGAGCTTGACTCCATCCTCAACCCGAAAAGGCCCCACAAGCTCATCTTTCACCAGCCCAAACCAGTACTCCACCTCCACCTTGCTGGCGTCTGAGTCAGACTGGAGCTCTCTGCCCTTTACCGTTTTTCAGCCATTCTTACCTTGGCCATGTCTCTGAGTATTGCACACCTTGTGCTTTTGGGCACTCCAGTGATGTTGCAGCTCTGAAATATGGCAAAACTGGTGGCAATTGACATCTTGGCAGCTGCACGCTTGACTTTTCTCAGTTCATGGGCAGTTATTTTGCTCCTTGGTTTTTCCACACGCTTCTTGCGACCCTGTTGACTATTTTGAATGAAACGCTTGATTGTTCGATGATCACGCTTCAGAAGCTTGGCAATTTTAAGAGTGCTGCATCCCTCTGCAAGATATCTCACTATTTTTGACTTTTCAGAGTCTGTCAAGTTCTTGTTTTGACCCATTTTGCCAAAGGAAAGGAAGTTGCCTAATAATTATGCACAGCTGATATAGGGTGTTGATGTCATTAGACCACACCCCTTCTCATTACAGAGATGCACATCACCTAATATGCTTAATTGGTAGTAGGCTTTCGAGCCTATACAGCTTGGAGTAAGACAACATGCATAAAGAGGATGATGTGGTCAAAATACTCATTTGCCTAATAATTTTGCACTCCCTGTAGTATGAAGCCAGAATTAAATACCTCATTACTTAAATGGAGTAAGTTCACAGTACTCATAGATTAATTGTTTTTTTTTACTCAAATGGTTTGTTGTAATCGGTTTCTTCAAATGGTTTGAGTTGCCTTAACTTATTGGGTTTTACAGTACTCAGTTGGTTTGAGTTCTTGTCATTTATTGGGTTTTACTGTGCTCAAATTGCTTCATTTACTCAAATGGATTAAGTTCACAGTACTCATTAGGATTAGTTTTTTACTTAAATGGTTTGCTGCAATCAGTTTCCTCAAACGCTTTGAGTTACCTTAACTTTTTGGGTTTGACAGTGTAGTCTCCAAAGAAATTTCAGGGGTTAGAAATCTTAATATATTCCTGCTCCGATTGGTAAATATGGCCAGACTAAAGTCCATTGAAGACTTGTCTGTTACTGATTGACATTTAGATGCACACCTTTGGATGACGCATATCTCTGATTTATCAGTTGAGCCAGATGGCATTGATGGCTCTGTGGTGATAGATTATAGTCATGTAGTTTTATTTTTAGATATTTTTACAATCTGAATGATTATATCTGATTTTGTTGTAGGTTGTAGTTTGCTGCGTCAGTGTGCGTGCGGTGTTTGAGAATGAGCCAAGGGATAAAGCCTTAATTAAATCAAACAGAGCAAACCTGTTCAGGCACTATGATAAACTGTGCTGGACTGTGTCTTATCTTCTCCAGCCAATAGAGCCAAGGCCATCTGTTTTTGCACATCGATACACTTCCATATCGCTGGAGAAATAGATTATTAGCCCATAAAGCCCCTCTCGCTGGGTTTCCTGGCTTAGCTTTGTAAATATCGTCCCATCTCCATATGGCGGCCCTGTAGCGATCAACCACACCGTCTGGGTGTAACAACGATGTTTCAATCTGACACAGATTTCTTTGTAATGCATTTCAGTGGCATGCCAAGAAGAGCATCTTCATAGCCGAGTTGTTGATCATAACAGCTAATGCATCTCGTTGGGTTTTAATCTAAACAATGCCATTAATACCGTAGTGCATCTGTAACTCAGAACGCTAGAACGTAAAAGAAAGGTGTTCATTATTAAAGGTGCAGTATGTAAGTTTGACATCCAGTGGTTGAACTAGGTATTGCACGCCTGGTGCAAAACACACACAAGCGCAGGTTGGTTTTAACGAACACCTAAAATTTACATTTTAGAAACGACTTCTATTTTTTGCAGCAGAACAACAGGATAAACTGACAATGTTTACCTCAGGTACATCTCATATGCTTCATTCAGTGTTAAATGCTAATAATGTGATTTTACATGACATTTATTGCTATACTATTGAAAGCAGCAGCAGATATTTCACCTCAGATCTTGACAGAAAAATAAACCATTTGAAATAGAACTTTAGAACTGTAACCAACACATATCAGTGTTTCAGCATTTAATAATGCTAAAGAGGTTTAATATGTATTAATTAGATTATAAGCCTTACCATTTCGCTGGAGTGCAGTAAGTGCACTATTCTGTGCTTTTGTTTTCTGTCGTTTTTTTGTCTGGTGCAAACAGCCCAATTGCTTATCACTGCAAATCTTGTTGTGTTGCATGTTGTGAGGACAGGGGGTTACAATATAACCTGCTCACCTAATGTTTCTGTTCATAATATTTATATTATTTGCTAATTAAAAACCTCATGTGGAACTGTGAATCTGCGTCTCATTTTGGCGGCAGCTACAGTCCACCGGAGGTCACATTTCGGTCATGGATGCACACTTTGAGAGCCTTCCTTACTGATTGAATGAAATATGCTGTTTTCCACCAAGGCAACCCAGGGTGCTGAAATATAATTGGCTAAACTGGCAGTGGGAGGGTTAAAGGAACCAAAACAAAGACAGATGTTCCGGCACGTAACGCACGTTTTCAAAGTACAATGTCTGACTTCAGCATTGTTTTTCAGATAAACAAGTATGTTCACATAAATATCTGCAAACATATTATGGTATTTTTATGCTTTAGAAGAGTCAAAAACTTGCATACAGCACCTATAAATAAGTAATCCTTGAGTTGACACTTTATTCTGAAGCTTCTGTATTAGGCTTTACAATATTCTATTTTATTTATTTATGTTTTTTTTTTTCCTCCATAGTGTATGACCAATAAACTTGATTCTCCACTTGATTCTGCTCTCTTAGGTGCTGCACACTTGTGTATCAGGGTCTAACCTGCACACTCAGCAGAGTCACTACCTCCTCAGCCTGGCTGATCTATCAACAGACTACGAACCCTTCCTTATGCTGGGCAATGTCAAGAGCTTTGAACCACCGGCCATACACAATGCCATGGGAGATTTTGGAAATCTCCTCACTGTGGCTGAAGGCAAGTTATTTCTGTCAATTGTATTGTCATATTGTCAATTTTATTCTCATTATTGTCATTCTATGCAAAATCTATTAATGTGCTGGGATATATTTCTTTCTGGAAATTACTTTTTTTAATCAAAATTGTTTGGATGGTTTTACATTTTTAAAGCTCCTTCCATCAATTATGAGGAAAAAAAAGCAAAAAACAAACTAAAATATTGCATATATGATAATCAGGGCTTAGCATTAACACCTGCTAACCCGCCAAATGCGGGTAGATTTCCCCTGTGGCAGGTTAGACGGCCACCGCCACTAGCCACTTTGGCTGGTTGAAAATAATTTTTTAATTGTAGTTTTCTTAAAAGGCAGGGTTCGACAATAAAGATGGTCCAATATGCATGCAACTGTGATCTTAGAATCAAGAAGCAGCAAGACTGATAAAACGAATTATGTTTGCGGGAGCCAAAGAAAGCAAATACTGAATGAGAGGATGATCACTCGCGCGCACAGGTGATGTGATGCGCGCGATTGTTTAAAACACGTGCGCGCTCCCGTTTCCTTGTGTGAAACAACCGTGCCTAGAAACGCAACTGGTGTGATCGGTTCTCTTTCAAATAGACTAGACAAAAAGTGCTGCTCTTGCACTCATAGTTTTGCTGCTTTCAAGAGCTCCAGATTTGTTTTTAGGTAAGCAGCACCGATTACTTTCGCTTTAACCAAGCCTAGCGTTAACCTTGTGTGATCATCCTTTCATTATCACACACGGAATGTTTTTCACCTGCTTTCTTTTGCTTACAGGTGTTTTTGGTAATATGGTTTATCATTTTTTACTATAACATTGCTTTAATATGAGATTAACTCCCCATTTATGAGTAGTTACTGGTGATCTGGGATCTTTAGCCAGGACAGATTACTGTGCATAGTTTTTTTTTCAAATAAATGTTTTGTTAAATAAAAAGTATACAGCTATATTTTGCTTGTTTTGACACATTTAAAATGTGTGGATAGAAAATAATAATTTATTTATGTTTGGTATGGTCAAAGATAAATTTGGTAAATCTTTAATTTGAGCTCTGAAAAGTGAGGTGAAATAAAAACTAATTGTAATACAACACTATGAAACCATGGCCCATTTGCTCATACACGACACACAAAAAGTGAAATGAATGAGGAGGCATGTGGACAACACAAAATCTAAATCAAGTAATTTTAGCGTCAAAGTCAAATTTATGCATATAAAATATATTTTCCCAACAACAAAACTGTGGCTAGTGAAACTGGTGAGTGGCTAGTAATGTTTGAAATCTACTAGCCACAGTGGCTGGTGATCAAAAAAGTTTATGTCAAGCCCTAATGATAATGGTATTTGCTAGACTAAAGGCCAGAGCATGATTCCAAAACATCGCCGATGGGTATGGACATTTCTGTGGATGATTTACAGACAGTGCACAAATTAAAGAATAAGACATAATATCTGTTTTACTTATTTACAAATGCAAAAAGCACAGGGCAAATTAGCATAATGACAAATAATGGCAGAGCCAATGCTCATTAGGTGTGGGTGATCTACTACGACTAGGCACGGCACAGTATTTGGTCTAATTTTACATTAAATGGCCTTAACTACTAGTGGCTCGTTTCCACTGAGTGGTACAGTACAGTACGGTTCGGGTCGGTACGGGTCACCTTTATTAGGCCTGCGTTTCCACTACAAAGGGTACCCTTTTGGTGGGCGTGGTGTACTACATAGAGTTTCAGTCAACGTCATTCTCGCTCAAATAAATGTCTACAGTAAAGCTGTACAGTTCGTTCATATTATATGAGAAGTTCTTCTAACAAAACAGATGCTTTACACATATTAATACTTGTTTATAAATGTTTATTACTAACATTTCTATGAACATGATTTGATTATAACTGCAGATCAATGACAGTGTGACAGTGTTACAGCCTACTGTAACGTCTGCAATTATATAAAATAAATAAATAAATGCAACGTGTTCTTAAACAGCGCTGATTTGCCATTGTATTCACATGCTCAACAAAAATGACTGTGATTGGTCATCAGTTCATTGAACTCACTGCTGTTTGTGAGTGTAACCACAGATACAGGGACACTGAAGCATTTTAAAGCCGTGATTCATCAGCGATCGCTCGTATGTCAGCTTATAGACAAACCAACTGATCGGCGTGACTTGGAAACGCTCCAGTGTTCCTGTATCTGTGGTTACATCACAGCAGTGAGTTCGGTGAACCAATCACAGTCATTCCTGTTGAGCATGTGAACTCAATGACAAGTCAGTGGTGTATAAGAACATACTCAACAGCACTCAAAAGTGCTCAAAAAAACTGTTTATGGCAGTTCAGGTGCAAGAACAGATTGCATGCGGTCTGAGGGAACTAAGATTGTGCTGGTATTACTTGACTCACCCTAGTTTTTGTTCTAAGTCGTTTTTTAATCCCTGTAGCAATTTAAAAATATTTTTACCAAACAATATTTTCAGATCATGTCATTCTAAATAAATGCATGTGGAAAAATGTTCTAGCATATACCATGTGCTCTCTGGTCTCTGCACTGTTTTCTTCTGGCAACAACAAATTAAATAATGGTGCAAATATCCATAATTTGAGAAACTCAAACATTAGTAAATCACATTGCATGATTCATTTAAATAATAATAATTCCTTACATTTATATAGCTATGGTGAACACTAAAAGCACTTTACACATTTTTTTTTTTTTGGGGGTGGGGGGATAAACACCACCAGTGTGCAGCATCCACCTGGATGACGCGACGGCAGCCAAATTGCCCCAGGCCGCACACCACACACCAGCTGATTGGTGGAGAGGAGACAGAGTGATGAAGCTAATTATGATATGGGGATTAGGTGGCTATGATGGACAGCGACCAGTGGACAAATTTTGCCAGGATGCCCGGGTTAAACCCCTACTCTTTTTCGAAGGACATCCTGGGATTTTTAATGAACATAGAGAGTCAGGACCTCGGTTGAACATCTTATCCAAAAGATGGCGCTCACTGAGCAGTATAGAGTCCCCATCAATATACCGGGGTGTTAGGACCCACACAGACCACAGGTTAAGCGCCTCCTGCTGGCCTCACTTATGCTGCGTTCGCACCAGACACGGATGAAGCGTCAAGTGCGAGTGACTTGCATGTTAAGTCGATGCAAAGACGCACATACTGCGGCATGTTTTGCGCGAATAAGGCTTAATGCGCGAACCGCTCGAAGTGGAAAATCTGAACTTCAGCGGACATTTACTCCATGTTAACCAATCATGAGCTTGCTCTTGTAGGGGAGTGATTATGACGTAGTGCCTGTTGTTGGTGTCCTCTTGCCGACACCAGACAACAGCTCATCAAACTGGGCTCGGCTCAGTCTAAAACACCGGTGAAAGCTTCCATCATCCAGGTACAGTTTCTGAAGAAGGTGATAAACTCACAGAGCTGGGTACACGGGTACGCCTCTAAAAAAAGTTCGAACCTCGAAAAAATTAGATCTACCGAACGAATATAACGTTTTTCAGCCTTCCTAAAGCACATAAACACAGCTATTCTCTCAAGAAAATCCATGTTAGCAACGAAGACAGAAGCACTGCCCATGACGTGAATTCGCATCTATTGTGAAGTGAATGTGACTCGCAAATGAAGCGAGTAAACTCAGAATGTTAATGTGTCTATTTACGTGCGAATAGTGCGATTTATTTCTGCGTTCTACGTCTGGTGTGTACACAGAATAACACCACTTTTAGCAGCAACCAAGCTTTTCCATCTGGTCTCCCATCCAGGTACTGACCAGGCACAGCCCTGCTTAGCTTCAGTGGGCGACCACGTGAGAGTGGCAGTGAGCTAGCTGCCGTAACATAAAGTTTAGCTTCATAAACGGCTGTATCCAAGCCTTTTCAATGCTATTCTTCTCTGTGTTCCTTTAGCAATTGCCGGCAACACTGTTTGCAAGCTGTAAGTAAATCTGTCCCTAAATTTATTAATGGTCCCAACATCCCTTTCAATATTCTTACAGTATTTTGGTTGTATTGCAAACCTTAATACATTGTGAATTGTTTGCTACACACAAACACACATCACTGTTTAATGTCTGTAGGGTAAAACGCAAATTTGCTACGTCAACTGTTTCGTCATTCATTTACAATTGTGCTGCATTAGGCTCGGAAAGCAAAGAACATACAAAATAGAGGAACCTTTTTAATTTGTCGTTTGAGTTTATACTGAGCTCTCGTGAATCATATTAGAGCAAATGTAGCACAATGTGAAACGAAATAGAATTTTAAAGAGGTGTGCATTAGTTCCCTCATCCACTCAAAGCAAGCCCATTTATGCCAATTATTAAAGAAATCATTTTTTCCTCCTCCGACCTTGCTTTATCCATTAGGCAATATTTATTGTGTGTTCTCTACCTTGGCATGTCATCAAATGTCATCTGTTTTTGGTGGGGTTGGGTTGTGGGGGTGGGGGGGGAGGTTGTTCTTTGCTCTTTCAGCAGGGATGCCTTTTATGACAGTACACTTATATCTGTGGAGTAGAGCAAGAGAAAGAATGCTGGCTTTTCCAAGGCAAACATCTCCATCTATTGACATGCCTTTTATATCTGTGTATGGGGGGAAAAAAACAACAACAAAAAAAACAAACAAGCTCAGCCAAAGAGCAACTCATAAGCAATATCCCAGTACCTAGCTCATATTGATTAGTTCACTTCAAAGCTCTGTGCATCCCTAATGCAACTTGCTCGTCTTTGCAAAGAGCTTTTTCCACTTTGATGGGGATGATAATATTGATAGCACTGTCACAATGTGAGCACTTCGTTTCTCCCCTATCTCTCTCTCTCATCTTAATCTTAATATCCACTAATGACAACGCTAGATTTCTCACTTTGAGAGGTGTTCAGCATTCAGAGGACTTTAATTCATAGTGCTTGCAGAGCTCTATTCACTCTTCACGGAAAGGTGCAATACTCATTAGCGCAGCCCTTTGAGTCTGTTTTTAGTACGCTGAATAGATATTTTAAAGGTGTCTGAGTGGACACCCCTATAGATGCTGCAGACGTGGGAAAACGAGCTTCATTGGTCATGGCAGCTAAAAGGCAGGGTAACTGACAGTTCTTGTAAAGGAAAGCAAATGCACAGTCGGTTGGTCATTATGGAAGCAATTCTGTTGTATTGGCAGGGCAATGCAAAAGTGTTTGTCAGCATTTTTTTTTATCAGAATCAAATATTCCAGAGAGACAGTGTAATTTTAGTTTAGTTTAATATTAGTTCTTTTTATTGTGTTCTGCTTGGCACTGAAAGGAAATTTGTCTTTAACACTGGTAACAAACTGTGGCGAGGGGGCGTGGCCGAGAGCCGTGGGAGCGAAACGAGGCCCGCCACAGATGAGATGCACCTGTGGCGCGCACCTGCCTTCAATCCCACGGAAGGAGCTCTGGACTATAAGAGGAGGAACGATGGCAGAGGACAGAGAGAGAGGACCGGGCCCGGACATGTTTTACTTCTGCTTTCAGTTTGACGGCAGTCTCCGTGAGGAGCTGCCGTCCGTTTTGTTTTGATTTAGACGGCAGTCTCCGTGAGGAGCTGCCGTCCCCTTTTATTAATAAATATTTATTTGAAGTTCGTCGATTCTCCGCCTCCTTCTTCCCGTAACTTCATTACAGTGGTGCCGAAAACCCGGGAGAAGGAGGGACACGTCGTCCAGTTGCCCTCGCCGCTGAGGAGGAGGGCGAGTGTTCGGGAGTTAACCCGAGTGGGGGAGAAACCCGTTCGTCTGCCAGAGTGCCGGGGCGGCCTGAGGCTGGCGAGAAAGGAACTGCCTGCTGCCGTCTCCCAGCATGGGGAGGAGCAGGGGACGCGGGGCTCCCCACCGGATGGGAAAGAGCTGAAGGGAGCCATCCCAGAAAACCCGGGGGGAGTCGCCGCGATCCGCCATGATGCCGAAGCCTGCGTCCTCCACCAAAGCGGGAGCGGAGCAGGAGACCAGAAATGCCGCCAGCCAGTCAGGAGAACCGCCGCCGGACACCAGAAGACGGACGGGTGGATAGATTCCTCCACAGGGCTCCCAGCATGTCGTCACTTCTCTCAGTTGGTTGAGGACCGAGTGGCAGCGTGTCTGGAGAACCGAACCCCAATTTTTTTTTTCCTCTCTCCCCTCTCTGTCTACTGTCTTTCCTCCTTTTTTCTCCATCTCCTTTTCTCTCGGCCCGTCTCATATAGGTCTCGCGCCCCCCCCCCCGGAGTATGCACAGCCACGGGGTGCCCCCGGCCTCTGAGGGGAGATGGGGGTATGTGGCGAGGGGGCGTGGCCGAGAGCCGTGGGAGCGAAACGAGGCCCGCCACAGATGAGATGCACCTGTGGCACGCACCTGCCTTCAATCGCAAGGAAGGAGCTCTGGACTATAAGAGGAGGAACGATGGCAGAGGACAGAGAGAGAGGACCGGGCCCGGACATGTTTTACTTTTGCTTTCAGTTTGACAGTAGTCTCTGTGAGGAGCTGCCGTCCGTTTTGTTTTGATTTAGACGGCAGTCTCCGTGAGGAGCTGCCGTCCCCTTTTATTAATAAATATTTATTTGAAGTTCGTCGGTTCTCCGCCTCCTTCTTCCCGTAACTTCATTACACAAACATGCAGCAATCACATAATAACAACACTCATCCATATACTGTGAAATTTATGGACATGGTATCCGTGACGTCACACATACTGAAGGTTTCTGAAGAGCCTGACCAAATAAGGGCAAAGAGGCGGAGCGTGAGTGGAGCTACAGATGCCTGTGACATCAGCACCACCCTGCTAACAACGATTTTTAGAAATATGATTCATGACAAAGATTTCCTCTCTCTGTTTATTATATTATAATCCACGCTATATTCTATAAACAAATAAATATGCAAAAACACATACAGTAGACCTACGTGCCTTTTGGATAGTTTTTTACGTGGGAAAAACATTTTGTTTTGCTTCACGGTTGTGGTAAAAGTTTTAAAACTGTATCTATAAATGGGCCTACATAATATTATCATAATACCCATTTAAATAAGTGTATCGCTGGCATGCTTACAACCCACTTACCTTAGTTATAGACAACAGAAATGAGGCATGAGGGACAAGCCTATCAAATGCCTGCAAGTTCCATCATAGATAGAGAACAACATTCATTCTTTTTTTCTTGTCACAAAGTACAGTGAAAGCCCACACAGTCACATATGCTATAAACTTTAAGAAGGAGTGTAAATATTGCAGTTATGTGAGTTAAATGTGTTTAGATGAAGAAAAAATATGACAGAAAAATTATTTGATCAAGTTAAAATGACGGAAGAGCACCATTAACTTATGTTTCGTTATTCAACTAAATAAAATCAGATTTTATTCAGATTTTATTTTTATTTATCATTTTTATTCAGATTTTAATCAGAAGTCACTTGTTGATTTGGTAACATACGTGCAACGTAAAAAGACGATAGGATATTTCTGTTTTTACTGAACTAAATAAAATCAGATCAGTAAAAACAAATATCCTATCATCTTTTTACATTGCACTTATGTTACCAAATCAACAAGTGACTCTTCATTTTCAACTGTGCTCACTGATTCTCGTAAATTGCTTGTTTCATCTCCTTTCACACTTGAACAACTAAATGAATTCTTAGGTCTATTAAACTGACCATATTATCAATGCTGTAAAAGGTACTTTTTGAAGTCAATCTTTTGCCGGACGTTTTCGGTGGCTGAAACACACCTCCGTGCATATAAGCCCATTCATAAAAAAGAACACAATCTACATAAGCTTTGCGGGGCTAAAGTAGTTTTAAAACATACCTGTCTAAAAGTCAGACTTCAGCCATGGTGCCATCCTTCTGTTGTTTTGAACTGCATATTGTCAGATCCCTCCAGCGTCCAAAAGGAATTCCATTTTTGTTTCAGGATTTAGAAAAGTTTTGATTGAGCATTTTTGGCAGAAGCCCTTTCTTTTCATGGATACAAGGCCACGTTGGTCTTTCAGAAAGGCTTTCAGGTTTATGCAGAGTTTGCTTGATGTCTCTCTCTGTCAGCTGTAGGTGGCCATGTTTCACGTTAGAGATGTGCGGATCATCTAAAATGTTACCCGAATCCGCTCCTTCATTCTAATCATCCACCCGCCACCCGCCCG
>CAIGQZ010032543.1:1375031-1388542 GCA_903798205.1 Danio tinwini
AGCTTTTACATATACAGAAAAAAGATAACAAAAACAGTGTCACTTCAGCCTAAACAGCAGCTATGTTATGCTTACTAGGCCTTTGTCTTTGCACTGTGCAAAAACAGAATAGCATCTACTATGCCTGGATTCGGGCGATTCCGCCTTGCCTCCTTAACACGGCCAGCTGCACTAAATGAGCATTCACTCGCACCACTTGTTGCAGAAATGCAAAACCTGCAAGGCGCTGCAGTCGTGTAAGTGATCTTGTTTCTCCCGGAACAATAGCAGATTTTCCTCTGATGACTCCTCTTGCACTTCATCCATTATTTTGGGGGTCTCATCTTCACATTCTGCGAAGTCCACTCCCTGCTTTTTTGCTGGTCAACTGTTATGTCTCGCTACATCCACTTGCAATTAATTATATTGTATTTTTTATTACCTGACCCGCCTGGCCCGTGGATATAACCAACATCCGCGCATTACTACTTTACGTGTACAAGCAAATGACGTATCTATCTGTGTAAAGAGGCTGTGCAGAAATACACATTTAAATTTGTTGACAGACAGTTTGAGTTACCTGTCATAATTGAGTTATTTGTCAGCCTGGAAATTTTTAATTGGACTAACTTTTTTTTTGTTTTATGCTTTACCCAGAATATAAACATTGATATAAATACATTCAAATCATTTACTTTTAACCAAAAAATGTTTCTGAAGACAATCACCTACTGCACCTTTAAGTAATTATATTGATGACAAAATGTACGTTTTTAGTTAACTTACCCTTTAAGCACACTGTGTAAGCCATATTTTATTTCATGCACTAAGCTAAACTTGTTTTGTATCCCAGAAAAGAAAAGGAGAAGCATGGAGCTCATACCACTGACGGCTCGCATGGTAATGACACACCTGGTCAATCATTTGGGCCACCATCCTCTGAGCGGCGGCCCAGCCCTCTTGAACAGCCTGGTCAGCGAGAACCAAGACAACCCCTATGTAGAGTCTTCAGAGCTCTCATCCGAGGTCTTCAAGAGTCCCAATCTGCAGCTCTTCGTCTTCAATGACAGCACGCTCATCTCATACCTGCAGATCCCCTCTGATAATTCCAACACTGCTCAGCTAAGTGCCAACCCCAGGGATCATTCCTCTGAGGTCCGCGTCATCATCCGGGACATCTCGGGCAAGTACTCATGGGACAGCAGCGTTCTCTTCCGCACTTTAGATGGCACTGGTGCGAGTTCCAACGACAGCAGAGATCTGTCTTCTCGTGATGTTGCTCGCTCAGAAAAACGGACCTCAGTCCGCTTCAGTAAATGTTCATCAGAGCTGGAAGTGGAAGATGGCGTGGATGTGCTGGACCAGCTTCTGGAAGACCTCGGCCACAGCAGTCCCGAGTGTCTGCCGGAACCCCAGCTCAGACTGACCCAGCCGCCATCTCCACCCATGGGCATGAACCTGGAGATAGAAGGGCTCATCATGGAGGCTGTCCACAGACAGTCAAAACAGGAGGAAGAGGAGTTGATGCGCAGGCAAATTGAAGACCCCAGTGTCAGAGCAGAGAGGCAGAGAGAGCCCACGCACCAGGAGCCCAAATCCCCCTTCTACCTATGCAGACTCCTCCTCAATGACCTCGGCATGAACTCATGGGATCGCAGGTACTGTACAGTGTTCTCTTTGCTTTACAGTCAGCAGTTCTTTGTTGAATAAGTAGTGGCCAAATGGTTAGAGAGTTGGAATTAAGAGCCAAAGGTCGGATGTTCGAGTCCCGGTACCAGCAGGGATTGTTGGTGGAATGAATATCCACCTCAATACCATGGCTGATGTAATTCCTTTGAGCAAGGCACCAAACCCCTACTGTGTGTGTTCACAGGTGTAAGTTGCTTTGCTTAAAGTGTCTGCTAAATGCATAAAGGCAAAGTAAATGTAATAAATAGTACAATCAAAATGGAAATTCTGTCAATTAAAAACTTGCTGTTCTCCATACCATCCTTCTTTGGTTATTAAAGGAATACAGTGGTCCCTCATTATTCATGGGAGTTACATTCTAAAAATAACCCGCAATAGGCAAAATCCGCAAAGTAGTCAGCTTTATTTTTTGCAATTATTATAGCTGTTTTAAGGCTGTAAAACCCCTTACTACACACTTTATACACTTTTCTCAGATAGGTGTTAACATTTTTCTCTCTTTCAGAGTTCAAACCTTCGTAAAAAAAGAAGTCCAGTGTTATAGAATGAAACCAAAGATCAAAACCATTTGTTCTTCATTTATTTATTCCGTAATAGCGCCCTACAGCCGCATAACTTCTACCTTTAGCATGTACAGAAGTTCCACTTTTCGTGCGATGGTTAGAATCTTCCACTGCCTTTTGGGTGCTACTGCAGGTGCCTTTGATGGTGCAGAACATTTCGTCAACATTGTGGGGAGAAAACTTGCAAACATACAGTACAGCACTTCAGAGTCACGCTGCTAGCAATCGAAGATTTATGGAAATTTGGCAAGCTGAACACATTCTCTTCTGTACAGAAGACATGGCACAGAGGACATTAATTGACAATGGGCTACAGCCAGTCATAACACAGAACACAATGCGCTATTTAGGACGCAGAACACAATAAACTGTAGAAAAAGCATGTCAAATTGCACGAAAAAATCCACGAAACTGCAAGACTACGAAAAGTGAACCATATTATAGAGAGGGACCACTGTTGTTTATCCCAAGATCATATAAGGTTTTTGCACACTGAATCTGTAATTTTCATTTAATTGTTTCGAATTTAAAAAAGTAAATTTAATAAAATTTGACCTCCCATTGTCAGTCATATTGACACACTGCCTCTGAAATTGTCATCTGTCAAAAAATATATGTTTTTGAGACATGCCACAGCCATATCACCCTGCAGCCCAAGACCAGTTGCTCACTAAAGCTAAGCAGGGCTGAGCCTGGTTAGTACCTGAATGGGAGACCACCTGGGAAAACTAGGCCAGTAGGGAGTGCTCAACCTGTGTTCTGTGCGGGTCCTAATACCCAGTATAGTGATGGGGACTCTATAGTATCAGTGAGCACCATCTTTCAGATGAGACGATTAACCAAGATCCTGACTCTCTGTGTTTTCTGAAGAGTAAGTTTATTCCTACTACACTTAAATAAATTAGATATTTAGTCAATTAGGTTCAATATTCCACAGGATTTAAAAAAATGTCTGATCTGTCCTTAATGTGATCAGAACCATGAATCTGTTGCACCCACCAATATCACCTTGGAAAACTAGGCCAGTGGGGAGTGCTCAACCTGTGTTCTGTATAGGTCCTAATACCCCAGTATAGTGATGGGGACTCTATACTGTCAGTGAGCACCATCTTTTGGATGAGACGTTAAATTGAGATCCTGACTCTCTGTGGTCATTAAAAATCCCAACAGAGTAGGGGTGTAACTCTGGGGTCCTGGCCAAATTCACCACCCTCTACCCTTACTCATCATGGCCTCCAACCATCCTAATTCACTGAATTGGCATCTAGTTGGATGCTGCACACTGGTAGTGGTGAGGAAAGACCCCTCTCACATAATTGTGAAGTGATTTAAATGTATGGCCATACTCGATAAATGTGCTATATAAATGCACTTGCTTTACATTACAGGTGGTTTGGCAAAGATTTGTTTACGGAAATGTGTGTTATGTGGCTAAAGAACCACAAGCAAAGTATCAAAAAAAACACATACAAAGATTTTGGACTTCAGTGTGCAATACGCTTATTTCACGTGTCCGCCATTTTAAAGAACGAAAATAAGGCTGCAGTGGGAAGAAACCCGGAAGTATAGGATCAGCATTGTAACATTGCAATGCCATGCTGTAAACTACAAACCTCCAGCTGTTGCAGCGGTTTCAAAATGCAGATATGGTGTAAAAATTACTTAATATTATTTTGTATTAATATATTAATATTATTTATTTAGTGCAAACATTTGGACATTAAAACACCACAATGTACTAAAAACCTCAGCGAAAATTCTGATTCTTATTGGCTGTTGTAATTTTCCTCTTCTTGTCTCTTTCATTTATTCATTTTCTTTTCAGCTTAGTCCTTTTAATTATCCGGGGTCGCCACGATGGAATGTACCGCCAACTTATCCAGCACATGTTTTACGCAGCGTACCCTTCCAGCTGCAACCCATCTCTGGGAAACATCCATACACACTTATACACTAAGGACAATTTAGCCTACCCAATTCACTTGTACCACATGTCTTTGGACTGTGGGGGCAACCAGAATGCAGGGAAAACATGCAAATTTCACACAGAAACGCCAACTAACTCAGCCGAAGCTCGAACCAGCGACCTTCTTGCTGTGAGGCGACAGCACTACCTACTGCGCCACCGCGTCACCCTTTCTTGTCTCTTGCGATTAGTATTTATTTTCAGCTCTAGGTTCATACAACAGCACCTACTGGGGAGGTGGGGATAAAGATAGTAAAGACCCCATCTGATTTTGTCAGATTTGTATAAACAATCAATCATATGCAGCAGCTGACAAATGCTTAGCAAATAAATTGAATTGAATTGATCGCACTTCTCTGGAATATGGATATTGCGTATACTATTATTGCGCCAATGATAATATTTCACCCTAATGTGGATGAAGCCTAAGCCTGCTTACAGGGAGAGATCTTTTAAAACATGAAAGAATTGAAACATTTGTTCCAACATTTGTAGTTTTATGATGTTCTGTTTCTGCTCGTCTGTATAGAAAGAGCTTTCATCTCCTGAAGAAGAACTCCAAGCTTTTGAGAGAGCTGAAGAATTTGGACTCGAGGCAGTGGTAAGGGTTTCTGCTTCTTTACTGAAATCACAACATCTGATGCTATAAAGTTTCACACAGATGATCGCACACAACATATTAGCCACATGAAGACATTAGCGTAACCTTCTGCCTGACTCCTCGGCACTTAACAACAGTAAAAATCAGCAGCAAACAACAGCATGCATTTGGAGAGCTCAATCATGCAGCCTAATGCCAGTCTACAGAGGGTGGCTAAATCCTTTAAAAGCACTATTAGAGAGACATGTCTTAAGACCACTCTCAGATACTCCGCTCCGCACCGCCTAATCCTGCCCACGTCTGGCTGATCACAGCTCCACACTTCTCAGCCAACAGCGATCAATAGGCGCTCAGAGTGGCTAATTACAGGGGCTTATTAAAGAATACCCTCAGGATCGGGCCAGCGTTTCCCTCTGCATGCATAGCCGTCCCGCTCATGGCAACCGCTGACTGAGCATACCAAACATAACACTGCACGGGCATGATGCCCCTTAGCAACAGTGCACATACGTACACCATGCACACATATTCCATTTATTAACAAATAGCTGTGATGTTACAATATGCCATTTTTGCTAAAGTAATTCATGTTTTGGGGATTCAAAATATATACGATCCATTCATTGACCATAATAAAACTAGTGTCATAAAGTATATAGGGTATTGGTAGGGCCAGACAGAATCTGCAGACATTTTTTTGTATTTCTGCTGAGAATTTTGTAAAAAATCTGCAGATTTATGCAGAATGATTGTAGGAGTATCATAACGACAAACTTAATATGTGAAATAAAAGATAATAAATTTTTTACTTTTATTTAATGTTTACAATGCAAATCCAATTAGATCAATTTATTTAGTAAACAAAGCAAGTCTCTCATAAAGTGCATCCGGAGAGTATTCATAGCGCTTTACTTTTTGCACATTTTTATAAGTTACAGCCTTATTCCAAAATGGATTAAATAATTTATTTCCTTAAAATTCTACACCCAATACCCAATAATGACAATGTGAAAAAAGTTTTTTAAATTGTTGCAAATTTATTAAAAATAAACCCTGAAAAATCACATGTACATAAGTATTCACAGCCTTTGCTCAATACTTTGTTGATGCACCTTTGGATGTTTAATAGGATTTAGGTCTGGGCTCTGGCTGGGCCACTCAAGGACATTCACTGAGTTGTTGTAAAGCCACTCCATTGATATTTTGGCGGTGTGCTTTGGGTCATTGTCTTGCTGGAAGATGAACCGTCGCCCCAGTCTGAGGTCAAGAGCACTCTGGAGCAGGTTTTTATTCAGGATGTCTCTGTACATTGCTGCATTCATCTTTCCCTCTATCCTGACTAGTCTTCCAGTTCCTGCTGCTGAAAAACATCCCCACAGCATGATGCTGCCACCACCATGCTTCACTGTAGGGATGGTATTAGCCTGGTGATGAGCGGTGCCTGGTTTTCTCCA
The DNA here is from genome assembly GCA_903798205.1 of Danio tinwini. Taxonomy (NCBI): domain Eukaryota; kingdom Metazoa; phylum Chordata; class Actinopteri; order Cypriniformes; family Danionidae; genus Danio; species Danio tinwini. The sequence goes on from CAIGQZ010032543.1 coordinate 1,381,284, forward strand.
AACTTAACGCCTGGCATTCACTCCAAAGAGTTCAATTTTAGTCTCATCAGAAAAGAGAATTTAGTTTCTTATGGTCTGAGAGTCTTTCAGATGCCTTTTGGCAAATTCCAGGCGGGGAGTGTCTTCCGTCTGGCCACTCTAGCATACAGGCCTGATTAGGGGATTGCTGCACAGATGGTTGTCCTTCTGTAAGATTCTCCTCTCTCCACAGAAGAACGCTAGAGCTCAGACAGAGTGACCATCGGGTTATTGATCACCTCCCTGACTAAGGCCCTTCTCCCCCGATTGTTCAGCTTAGATGGCCGGCCGGCTGTGCTCATTGGAACTTTCAGAGCAGCAGAATTTTTTCTGTAACCTTCCCCAGCCTTGTGTCAATGTCAATCAAGCCTTTATTTGTCACATATACATCCATGTGTTCACATACACTGACATATAGTGAAATTGGACCCCCCTGACCATACACAAACATAACATTTCAGGGGAAGACAGGTCAGCGAAGGTAGCATTTAGAAAAAGGAAGTAAGATACAATTCAGGAAAGAGAGGCGAAAAAAAACTCCCTCTCACCTTGCTCTTGAGTTAGAGCAGTGTGAGATCAGGGAGATAAAAAAGCCCCAGCAGTCAAGCACATAAAACACATAGACATGACATACATCGCAACAGGGGGTGGGAAAGGGGTGTGGATATAGTCCGGCAAGGGCGGGCAGCCGTTTGCTCCTGCAGCCATAAAGGCGCTGGTCACAGACTCGCCTACCCCCTCCAGTGGATGAAAGCACACGAAGGCGTGGGAAGAAGGGTTAGGTAGTGAAAGTCCATCTGTAGCTGTGTATGTGTGTGTGTGTGTGTGTAAGCCTGTAGAGTCCAACAGGTGTCCTTGACAGGGAGCAGGAATTTCAGAGAGTCTCCTTATCTTGCTATCCGGGACAAGTTGTTTTTCTCCAGCCGAGGCCGTCTGGCTGGAAAAACACTGGGAGCCAAAAGAGAAGAAAGTATTCCAAATTTAGGTCAATATCTGCCAATTTCACAGATATTTAATGTCCGTCGCTGGTCTCCAGTCCTGGCCAAATCTTGTTGCAAAGCCGCTAATTTCACCCCGATGTTTTCCAATTTGCGGTCTAATACAGCAGTCTGATTAGCAGCATATCTGCCCATTATAGTTTCAATCAAGCCGGCCAGCTTGGTGGGGTTTTGAGCAGCACTGACCGCTTTCATCAATCGTCGATACCCCAGGGCCCCGCATAAGCCCATCAGCAGAAACCCTGTTATCAAAGTTCCGAATAGGTAGATATCTTCAATATCCTCCAGGGACAGAGCAGCCAGGCACACGACGTGCCACTTCTCCCTTCCGTCTATCACGTATCCAGCTGCAAATGTCCTGGCAGGACAAGTAGGCTCTCCCGAGCCCAAACTTCTCGTCGAGAAGATGGTGTCAATCGCGTTCAGAGACCAGTTGATCAGATCCATAATTCCTTATTTGTTTGGATAGCAGGACACAGAGAGCCTCAGAGATAGAATAAGACGAGACAAGAAGAGCCAGCCAGGGAAGATAAGGGACGGAGAGGGAAAAAGTGTGACCGCCTTCGTCGAGAGCCAAGGAAAAGTATGCCTCGAGACAATCCTGTCTCGAAGGTCTACAGACAGTTATTTTGTCTTTATGCTTGGTTTGTGCTTTGACATGCACTGTCAACCCTGGGGCCTTATATAGACAGGTGTATGCCTTTTCAAATCATGTCCAATCAACTGAATTTACCACAGATGAACTCCAATTAAGCTGCTGAAACATCTCAAGAATGATCGGTGGAAACAGACTGTAGCTGAGCTCAATTTAGAGCTTCACGGCAAAGGCTGTGAATACTTATGTACGTGTGATTTTTCAGGTTTTTTATTTTTTTATAAATTTGCAACAATTTCAAAAACTAATTTTTTCACATTGTCTTTATGGGGTATTGCGTGTAGAATTTTGAGGAAATAAATGAATTTAATAAATTTTGGAATAAGGCTGTAACATAAAATGTGGAAAAAGTAAAGCGCTATGAATACTTTCCAGATGCACTGTATATCAACTAAAAGACAGAAAATATTACTTTACAAACTGTATTCTGTATATTTTAATATTACTATTATTATATTACAGTAATGTTAGTGAAATTTATTTAAAAACTTATTAAATATAAATTTACACACATTTACACAAGTACATAGACTCAATGGTGGGTACCGCAGGCTTTGATTCCGTGTGGGCCTAGTATATGATTCCGTGTGGGCCTAGCCATAGTATTGGACAAACTGCAGAGACTGATGTCTTTTTTCCTCTTATATTCCAGGTTAAGTATCTTGATAATACTTTAATAAATATAGATTTACTATGAGATTATTTTTAATTTTATATGTTTTCTAAAGAGTGAGTTTATCCCTAATACACTTGTATAAATGAGATATTTAGTAAATTAGGTTCAATATTACACAGGATTTGAAAGTCATCTGATCTGTCCCTTAATGTGATCAGAACCATGAATCCGTTGCACCAATATAATGGCTACAAATAGGCATGGGACGGTGTAAGTTTACCACGGTGTGAAAACCTTAGAAAAAAATATCACTGTTCTACGGTTTGGTGGTTACTGCTCTAAAATATGTTTTTTTTTAAATGCCTTAGTAAAAAACAACACATTTTTCTCCATTGAACACAATATACAGCATTTCATTTTACAATTTTTCAATTTACAATTCACATTTATAATATTTTGAACTGTAAAAATGTCAGGCTAAATAATTCAAATAAATCATAGACTTCTCCTTGGTTCATTAGTTTAAAAAAACACAGTTTTTTTACAACACATTTAAAAAACACATTACATATACCTTAGGAACAGTATAACAGACTTTTTTGCGGTTTTAAAACCTTGACTTTTCCAAACCATGGTAAACCTTAAAACCAGTTATCTACAAATAACTTATATGTGTAATTTAGCTACATGCGTTCAACTACAAAACTGAATTGAAATAGCATAGCCTACATTGTATCAGCTATACAGTGTTGCCAAATATTGTTTAAATTATTATCATTTTTATTAATCTAAATGCGTTTAACCATAAAGAGTCTGTTACAAAGTTGTAAAATTAAATTTGAAGAAAAAATAGTGTTGGGTAAATTAATTGTGATTAATCACATCCAAAATATGTGTGTATTATGTATGTGAAACACACATATACAAAAAACTAAACTATACACAACAATTTTGCTACGAAGAAATTTTACTTTATATAAATACACTCACCGGCCACTTTATTAGGTACACCTGTCCAACTGCTCCTTAGTGCAATTTTTAATCAGCCAATTACATGGCAGCAACTCAATGCATTTAGGCATGTAGACATGCTCAAGACGATCTGCTGCAGATCAAACTGAGCATCAGAATGGGGAAGAAAAGGTGATTTAAGTGACTTTGAACGTGGCATGATTGTTGGTGCCAGATGGGCTGGTCTAAGTATTTCAGAAACTGCTGATCTACTGGGATTTTCACCCACAACATTCTATAGGGTTTACAGAAAATCATCTGAAAAAGTGAAATGATCCAGTGAGCTGCAGTTCTGTGGACACAAATGCCTTGTTGATGCCAGAGGATAGAGGAGAATGGCCAGACTAGTTCCAGCTGATAGAAAACCAACAGTAACTCAAAAAACACTCGTTACAACCGAGGTATGCAGAATAGCATCTCTGGATGCACAACACGTCCAACCTTTGGCAGATGGGCTACAACAGTAGAAGACCACACCGGGTGCCACTCCTGTCAGCTAAGAACAGGAAACTGAGGCTACAATTTGTACAGGCTCACCAAAATTGGACAATAGAAGATTGGAATAACATTGCCTGGTCTAATGAATTTCAATCTCTGCTGCAACGTTCAGATTGTAGGGTCAAAATTTAGCTTCAACAACATGAAAGCATGTATTCATCCTGCTTTGTATCAGCGGTTGATGCTGGTGGTGGTGGTGTAATACTGTGGGGGTATTTTCTTGGCACACTTTTGGCCCATTAGTACCAATTGAGCATCGTGTCAACGCCACATCCTACTTGAAAATTGTTGCTGACCATGTCCATCCCTTTATGACCACAGTGTACCCATCTGCTGATGGCTACTTCCAGCAGGATATTGCTCCATGTTATAAAGTGCGAATTATCTCAGACTGGTTTCTTGAACATGACAATGAGTTCACTGTACTCAAATGGCCTCCACAGTCACCAAATCTCTATCCAGTAGAGCACCTTTGGGACGTGTTGGAACGGGAGATTCGCATCATAGATGTGCAGCCGACAAATCTGCGTGATGCTATCATGTCAATATGGACCAGAATCTCAGAAATATTTCCAGTACTTTGTTGAATCTATGCTATGAAGGATTAAGGCAGTTCTGAAGGCAAAAGGGGGTCCAACCTCGTACTAGCAAGCTGTAGTGGCCGGTGCATGTATATGTATTATATCTAAATATAAATAAACATTTTCTCAAATATATGCATGCATGTGTGTATTTAAATATACAAAATAAATACACACAGTACACACACATATATTATGTCAAAACAAACTTTTATTCTAGATTTGGTTAATCTTTGCCCAGCACAAAAAAAAAATTAAAACTCAAAAGTACAATAATACAAATGAAAGACTGAAAATATCAAATGATATTAGTTCCATAAAGGCATGGGCGGGTATAAGATTATGACGGTATGATAACCTTGGATAAAAATATCACGGTTTCACGGTATTGTGCTCACTGCTCTAAAATATATTCTTTCTATACGTTTTTCCCCTTTTAAAAACAATATATTTTATTTTTTGAAAGATTAATAATAGTTTGGAACAGTAAACATGTCAGACTAAATAATTCAAATGATTAAATGATTTCTGCTCTCTTCATTAGTTTCAAAAACACAATTTCTTCGCAATTTAAAAAGGCATCTTTGGATATTTTTTTTTCTCTGCTGAAGATACTGCTGTCCTAAAAAACAAAACAAAAAAATGTAAACAAAAAAAATCTTACACATACCTTAGGAACGGTATTACAGAAAATGTGTGCGGTTTTAAAACCAAACCGTGGTATACAGTACCTTGAAAACTGTTATCATTCCATACCTAGTTCCATACCTCTAAATGACAAGCCAAAACAATGTTTGTTATAATTTTACAATAAGAAAAAAACAATGAAGTGATTACACTGCAAGTATTCGGCTCATTTTGAGATGACACTTTTAATGTAATACCACAGCTTCACATTAATCTGTATGACATTTCTTCTGATTTATTATATGCAAAGAACACCTTCAATATGGTGATTCCTCACATTTCATGTCATGATGGGTTTGCTTTTTTGTCTTCTTTGTTTCCAGTCGAGAGACACACAAGATAGCAGTCTTCTATATTGGAGAAGGACAAGAGGACAAATATTCCATTCTGTCCAATACACAGGGCAGTCAGGTTTATGAGGACTTTGTCTCTGGACTGGGATGGGAGGTGAAATAAGACATGCAATCAACTGTTGGGTCTGTTGTGAGTCTGTGACCTGGCTAAAGCATCAGGAATCTTTTTTCCATTTCTTTCAGGTGAATCTGGCCACTCACTGCGGGTTTATGGGTGGTTTGCAGAGAAATGGCAGCACAGGAAGCACAGCTCCATATTACGCTACCTCCAATGTGGAGGTCATCTTTCACGTGTCCACTCGGATGCCTTCTGACTCTGATGACTCCATCACTAAAAAGGTAATTGTTTTTAATGACATTTTAAGATTTGTTGTTTGTTTGTTTGTTGGGTGTACTAAAAATGTAAGGATAGTTCTTACAAAGATGAACATTGTGTTAACTATTCACTCTTATGAATAGTTAGAAAACAAAAACAAAACATTTTGTGCAACCTCAGTGGTTTAACTCTAATCATACAAAGCTCCACAAACACTTTTCAGGATTCATGCAGTCCTGGAAATCCTGGAAAAGTCATGCAATTTTGACAGGACATTTTCAATGCATATAATAATAATAATAATAATAATAATAATAATAATAATAATAATAATAAATATGTATATATAATAATATAATAAAATAAAATAATAATAATAATAATAAACCCAAAGTGTTTTGGGAAAAGTCATGGTAATTTGTTTAACAAATAATATATTTGAGATGATATATTAGGTAAATTTCTTCAACTTCACGTTCTCTGTGTGGGGTAAAAAGCAACTCGCAGTTTCAGCTACGCCTCTCGTTCACTCGCTTTCACTGTAATTTAAGATGCATTTTGAGTGTTGTGTCCAGAAGCAATCTCTAACTCCAGAGGTAAAATACTGTGGGTGATGAAGGGGAATTTGTACTATTCTGAAACCACAAGACAGCATTTCTAGTTCATTCACACAGACAGCAAGATAGTTTCTAAAAAATATTTTACAGATATAAAAATAAATATAAACTACATATTTTTGGATATGCTGTAATAAATGCATTTTTTTTAATTATTTGCAAAGTAGACATTACATAAAACTAGCGTTGTCCCAATCAGTTTTTTTTTTGCCCTCGAGTTCAAGTCTGTGTCATTTGATTTTGAGTATCTACTGATACCACAACCTGAGCGAAGAAACAGATCCAGGATCTCCCTGATTTTTTATTTAAGCCACCTTATTTTAACATTCAACAACTCTGGTAACAAACAGAGCACTTCTATGAGGTAGCTTGAGCAATCATGTAATAAATAACATCAATTCTTCACTTTTGAACTTAGTAAATATAAAAAAATCAATAATAATAGAAAAACAAATAGCACCTCAACTTGACAATCCCAAGTTTACATATCTCAGAGTTTGCTATGGCAATGTTGTTGTCATCAACTTTATAATGCCTCAAGACCACAGACATACTTGCACTTTCTGCTTCAAGCTGCTTCCGTGTTCTACCTTGCCGGCATTTAACCAATAGCGTCTCTGCAACAAAGTGATGTCATGCCGCACGTGTTGCTGTTTCTCTGTGTCAAGAAAGAGGTCTAACTCAGAGGTCTATATATTCATTTATTAATTTTCTTTTCGGCTTATTCCCTTTATTAATCTGGGGTCACCATGGCGGAATGAACCGGCAACTTTTCCAGCATATGTTTTATGCAGCAGATGCCCTTCCAGCTGCAACCCATCACTGGGAAACATCCATACATACTCATTCACACATTAGTTGCAGCTGGAAGGGCACCCGGTTAACTGGAGCACCCGGTTTCCCTAATAT
>CAIGQZ010032543.1:1393542-1419800 GCA_903798205.1 Danio tinwini
AAATTGTGTATTGAATTTACAAATTGAATTTGTTCATTTATGAATTGGGTTAAGTCAGAATTTGGCAGGATGTCAAAGTAAATGTATAAGTATGTATCAAATGTATAAGTATGTATATGTAGGTTAGTAGGAAGGAAGGAAGGAAGGAACCCCAGTAACACTCCAGGGTTTTATATCATAATTATAAACAAATACAGAACTGCAAAGGGTTAAAACCAATTAAGAACACATATTAAAGCATTTAATTATTTAATTTATTGTTTATCGCAACATTCCAATGCCGCCCCCCCAAATCTCCTTAATCCGATCATATTTCATTGCTATCTAAATACAGGCAACAAATTAAAGGAAGCTCTTTTTTTTTTTTTAAATGTGGACATTAAATATTCCTTTGTTAAATACAGTAACAGATGTTGGCTTACCCCTGAAAAGCAGCTACTGATTGAGCATTGACAATGGAGATATAATGAGTGATTTGGCGGTGTAGTCTTGTCAGCAGGTGAGTGATACGCGTGTAGAGCGTGACTTCTGGCCTGTGCTGCTGATTGTTCACCTCTGTCAGACCGCTGTGCACTGTGAGAGCGTTCCAACAGCGAGAGAGCCGAGCATCTGCAGCTTTAGTAACAGCTCTCAGCCTCTGGACTCCTGTGTGCGCTGTGACCGGGGCCCCGATCAGCACATTAACTCACGCCGCAAGGGCCAAAGGCCTGCCGGATACCAGCAGGGCCCTGCTATTGAATTCTGCCCGTGCTGGCGGGGCGGCGATCGACATGCGTTAGCAGGTTAACGCTGGCAAAATGAGCCGGTGGGAGCCATGTTTAGTTTGAGCGCTCAATCCGATCATGCGCAAGCCTGCGGAGAGCAAAATTCATCAGGCTCCCGGACGCTGAAGCCTCTCGCTGTCAGAGCTCATATTAGCCTGTCTCAGCCACAGCCCGCTTCCTCCGCTGGTGAAAGGGAGGGAGTGCGTGTGCCTTGAGCCACGCTCTGTTCATTTTGGCCATCAGGCCTGGTAATTGCGACTGTTAGGCGGCACGTGTGGGGAGGGTGAAAGGCCTGTTTTTATCAGCCACAGGCAGACAGGAAGTAACTCCTCTAATTTGCAAATGCAACTTTCAGAGGTATAGTGAGAGAAAGGAGGGGTTGAAGCAAGCGAAAACAGAAGAATTCCTCAATCCAATTGAGTGCTGGGGGGCAGAGCAGCTGGCTGGGCCAGTAATGCAGTTACTGGGAGGGTGTTGCCATGCGAGGCCATGGTGTCAGGAGGCAGCCGGTCATCCAGACACACACGCACACACACAGTCTTTTGTTGCGTAGGAAGGGACACTGCTTCTTTACAAGGCAGCATTTAAGCTTGTGTGCATCGTTTGCTCTGCGCAGTGCTTTTACAATCTCCATGTACACTGTAAAATGTGATTTATTTATATATTTTTTGTATTAAAGTATTAAATCTGATTATTCAATGTTTTTTCACAGCAATTCCTAACTTTTTGATTTAGTTGCTAATTCGTTTGAATCTTATTCAGACAATTTAGTAGGATTTGCTTATCCCCCAGTGATGGTTTGGTTTAGGGATAGGGTTTTTACGACTGAACTCGTGTTTTAGAATTGAGTGAAGTTTCTAAACTAATTTTAAGAGGAGCGCGTAATATGATTGATCGCAGCTGGTCTTTCATCCGTAATTAGCAATAATCCAATCGGATTGATCCAAACCCACTATAAATAGACAGATTTCACCCTACTGCCCTATCTTTGTTTTGGAAGAATCCCACTTTTCACCCCATCTCCTCTTTTTGCTCATTTACTTACTCTCGACGCCTACCTGATCTCAGATCCCCTTACATGCTTAAAGACCTGGCAAGCTCAGGGTTCTCGTCTGGGACAGCACGCCAAACTTGCTTATAGCGTCAAATAATATCTAAGTGTAAACTCTTGAAATACAATTTTGCTACTGTATTTTAGAATGTCATTGTGTTGCTTGTTTATTTATCATTTTTTTAATTGCTTTTGAATGTGTTGACCTTATTCTTCACGTAAGAGTGAGCACAGCCATTGGAACCTTATTGTCTTAAGATTTCAGATTTAATTCTCTTTTATTAATTTTTTGTCATAAAACACAGCTTATGCTGCTTGAAGTTGAAACTGGTGTTGTGTCATTAAACGGGGTGTCCGTAGGGTATTAAAAAGTATTAAAAGTTGATTAAAATTAAGACCCTTAAAAGGTATTAAAAAGTCTTAATTGTGTTTTTGTGTTTTCTTAAATTTTGTTCAAGCTTTGTCTAAAGTGTTTGACTCAAAAAAAAGCATAAATATATTTATTTTCCTCATAAAATTAACAACGGCATGCTCGATCCACACAATTAGTTTGGGCCGAGTGAGTCCGGCCAATGTACTCCATCCGGGTTCTATCACGTAATTTGTGACAAGCGCAGGAAGGGTATGTAACGCTCTCTTTATGTAGTGAAACCATACAGCGAAACAGACAACAACATGGGAAAATGTAAGTTTGCATACTCCTGGTTGGAGAAAGACGAGTTTAAAATGAAGCCTGTCGCCGAAAACAACCATGTTTTTATTTTTTTTAAGCTTGTTTCTTCTGAGCTTATCTGAGTTCTGTTGCATGGTTGTGCTTCATTGATTTATTTAACTGCAACTGTTTATTAACAACTGTTTATTAGGTTAAAGGTTTGATACTGATTAGAACTTGAAGTGATGATGAAGTCTTAAAATATTCTGAGAAGGTCTTTAAAAAGTCTAAAAAAAGGTATTGAATTTACCTTTAGGATTCCTGCATATACCCTGTTAAATTGTTTTTATTTTTAGGTATAGTCATAAACTTTTTGGTAGAGCATTTTATGCCGTTTCTTATTCCTAGTCATTTCTTCTAAAGGCAACTGAATTGGAAGTTCTAACAAATCGGACTTCCCCAATTCACATTGAGGAATAAGATCAATATCTTCACTTCTACATAACAGCTAGTCACTAATACTGTATTGCTTGCAGTTTCTGTATTGAACTTTAGACAGTCCTAACAATTAAAGGACACCTATTTTAGCCCTTTTTAAACATTTAATATAGGTCTTTTGTGTCTCAAGAATGTGCCTGTAAGTTTCAGCTCAAAATACCATTCAGATTATTTATTATACTTTTTTTTAAATCGGTGAAATTTGAGCTGTTAGTGCATTGTAGCTGTTTTTGTTGCCTGTGCCTTTAATGCAAATGAGCTGGTTGTCCCCGCCCACAACTTCCACGTGCGTGTCAGAGCCAGAGAGATTGCTCTGATGAGTGTAGCCTTCACGTAAATATAAACAACACAGTGGCAGACACGAACGAAGCAGATCTCTCTTATTAAAATAAGAACTTTCCTAACTGCTTATTGATATATTTGTTGGGGAGTTAATTCAAGCCTTTCTGCAATGAAAAGTCACACACAATGTTGTTATACAAAATGGGAGAGATTTGGATCCTACTTTAATGTCAGGAAAAAAAAAACACTCCAATATGACTGTGGACACACTATACCTACACACAGCTTTACTCAAACAGCTTACAAAAGTTGATTTTTATCATATGTGCTCTTTAATAACCTTATCGTATTATTTCCAATAAAACATTGCCAAAAAGTTTCTTTAACATCTTATAGAAATTTTACATTTAGAGACTACACAGGAATCTCAATTTGGTAAACCTTTAATAGATAAGACAGCAACTGAATTAAAGATATAGTTTACCCAAAACAGAAAATTGTCATGTTTTTTTTTTCTTCTCCACTTGTTCTAAACCTGTCTGAGTTTACGGTAGGAAGATATGTTGAATAAGGTTGGAAATAAGCAGCCATTGACTTCCATAGTATTTTTGGTTCCTACGATGGACATCAATGACTGCTAGTTTCCAGCAATATCTTCATTTGTGTTCAACAGCAGAAAGAAAATCATAAAAGTTTAAAAACACTGCAGTGAGAGCAAATTTGGATGAACTGTCCCTTAAAATGCCTTCATTCAATTTTTTTTTTAAAACCCATTATTTGCCCATTGTGTGGGCTCACAGTTTTGCATGATGATGAATTATGATCATGTTTATGGATTTGCTTTTTATTATGTTGTGTACACTTACTGACAAAAGTCTTGTTGTCGATCCCAGTTGTAAGAGTAACAAATAATAACTTGACTTCTAGTTGATCATTTGGAAAAGTGGCAGAAGGAACTGCATCCAAATCATCACAAATACTGCAGAAGGCATATTGGAACCCGCATGGACCAAGAATCTCACAGAAATCAGTCAAGTTTTGTGAAGGAAAAATCACGTTTTGGGGTTGCATTCAGTATGTGGGTGTGCAAGAGATCTGCAAAGGGGATGGGCAACATCAAGACATTTGTGCTGCCCATTACATTACAAAACACAGGAGAGGGCAAATTCTTGAGCAGGATAGCGCTGCTCCTCATATTTCAGCCACTTCAAAGTTCCTGAACGCAAAGAAGGTCAAGGTGCTCCAGGATTGGCTAGCCCATCCACCAGATATGAACATTATTAAGCATATCTAGGGTAAGATGGAGGAGGAGGCATTGAAGATGAATCAAAAGAATCTTGATGAAATCTGGGATTCCTGCAAGAACGCCTTCGTTGCTATTTCAGATGACTTTATTAATAAGTAATTTGAGCAATTGCAGAGATGTATGGATGCAGTCCACCAAGCGCATGGGAGTCATACACAATATTAATTATTTTCCACTGCACCATGACTTTATATTCTATACTGTACATTATTTTTCTTAAGTGACACGACTTTTGTCTAAGCAAAGTCAGATCTTACTGTACTATAGTTTAGAAAAACAAGCGTAGTCTAGAGCCTTTTTAAATAAGCTACTTCTGATACCAAATGATCAATTAGAATTCAAGTCAATATTTTATTGTTCCTAAAATTTGGATAGCCGACAAGACTTTTGTCAGGTAGTGTATGGTTGTAATATATTATATTTACCCCATATTTCAAACATTCAGTTTTATATCACAAGCCCTGCAAATAATTTAGATTTAAGGAAAAAAAAGGTGAAAACCATGACTAAAATTTTGATTTGTTGAGTGAAATAACCCCAAAAGCCTTTCATTGTTAGAATGATGTAAACTATAGAGACCAGCATATCAAAACAATCTTAATGGTGATTTTCATTGGCTAATGGGGGTAAGAAACCACCAAGCACTCAAAATACCCTAGTAAACGCATAGAGCATCTTAGCAGTGCCCTAGCAACCAGCCACAACAGCTTCACAGGCGCTCTACTTTAGCCTATTGTAAAGCACAGGTTTCTTAGAAGTTTGCGGTCTTTAACATCTGCTCCCTTTCATTGAGAATGGCATCTGGTGAACGTGTACAATGCGTCATGTATTTCCTCTCTCCACCCAACCTGTTTGCATGCCGCCAATTCTTCTGCTGACTCTCCAAATGGATCGGTATGTGCCGACCCAATCAGCTTGTTGTGGATTTGTTTAATTTTAGCCTATTAGTATAATTAAGGGCTTATGGGGAAATGTGGTAATTGCATTTTTGGTGAAGAGGACATGTTTTGGTAATGGCTCATTAGGCATGGGTGCATCGGCAGATGTTTAACGACCCATTGAGAGGAGCTCGCTTAAGGCCTCACCGTTGCAGTAAAATGCTTCTAAGACTCCTCTTTTTTTATTATTACGCAGGTCACTTTGATTTCTCACTGTTTCGGTAATAGCCCACTTAATTGTTGTTAATTATTTGGAATGAAGTCTTTATGGTCTGTCTGTGCTGTTTCGGTTTTGTATAGTGACAGCAAATGCTGGCAGCAGTGAATGATGCTTAAAAACACTTCTGCGTTCTATAAAGCAAAATTAGTTTTGCATTTTGCATTACTAAGTGTGGATTGGATAATATAATGAGAAATTTGACAGTTTGATCACTACTTGCAGCTTTATACTTGTATTCATGATCAATATATTGTGCAGTATACTTGAAATAAATAAGTAAAATTCAATTAATTTTTAATTATATAGTGTTTTTACAATGTAGATTGTGTCAAAGCAGCTTAACATAGAAGTTGTAGTAAATTGAAACTGTGTCAGTCCAGTTTTTAGAGTTGAAGTTCAGTTAATCTATAAATAAATTCATTTTATGTTATTTATAAATTTTCATTTCTTGTAGTTGTACATTTTTATGTTATTTTAAGTTATTGGGATTCAAATAACCATCCAACATGCAATGTCTACCATTTTATAAAGCTTTTTGTCAATTCTTAAATTTTTTATCATTATTTTACAGATTGAGTTGCTAATTATGACCAATTGTTAAGCAATTAGCACAATTAGAACAACATGACTGCCATTCCGTTCTTTGAAATATTGTTTGAAAGGTACCAGCATGTCTCAGTCAGTTCCAAAATCTACTAACAACTGTGTCAGTGAATACCAGACACTTATATATTATTACACTGTAAAACCCAAAAAGTTAAAGTAACTCAAACAGTTTGAGTAAACCGATTGCAACAAACCATTTAAGTTCAAAAACTTATCCTAATGATTTCTGTAAACTTTAATCCATTTGAGTAAATGAAGCAATCTGAGCACATTAAAACCCAATAAATGAAGAGAACTCAAACCAACTGAGTACTGTAAAAACCCAATAAGTTAAGGCAACTCAAACCGTTTGAGGAAACTGATTGCAACAAACCATTTGAGTTAAAAAAAAACTAATCTATATGAGTACTGTGAACTTACTCTATTTAAGTTGAAGTAATAAGGTTTTTAATTTACTCATTAACTTCAACACTGAGTTTAAAACTCTTCAAGTGAGTAGAAATAACCTTCAGTAAATGTTTGAGTTAACTACACTTATTTCATTTAATAAAGTTGACTGTTGGGTTTTACAGTGTAGGCATGTCCAGATTCATTCACGTGATCAGATATTGGACCCGATCACGTGGTTTCAGACTCGGAATCAGACGTTACCTCCTGATCAGGACTTGAATATATATATTTAAATTTTGACAGCCCTAATAAATATATATATATATATATATTAGGGCTGTCAAAATTAGCGCGTTAACGCACACAATTAATTTTAAATATTTAATGCGTAAAAAAATTAACGCATTTAACGCAGTTGCAGTTTTTTTTTTTTTTTCCTGTTGTGGCCGACGTGTGTTCAGGGCCGGCTCGTTCATAGAAGTGACCTAGGCAGCAGAATAGTGAGCGAATCCCCCGGTCCTCACTTTCATCCGCGACACCCACCCCCTTCCTCCCGGTCCTCACTTTCATCTGCAAACCGGTCACTTTCTATTTAATACTTTAAATACTTTCTATACTAATACTTTTCTATTTCTATTCTGTCTGTCTGTGCGTGTGCGTGTTGTCCCCCGACAATGTCAATAGACTGGACTGTCTTAGCAACTGCTAAATTTTAAGGATTAAACAAAATTGTTTCTACTTTAGGCAGTCTGCAATGCCTGAATTATGGATAATTAGTTAATTACTTAGTTAATTTTTTTAATAATTTGACAGCCCTAATATATATATATATATATTCTTCACAAAGAAACAGCAACGCGTGCGGCATGACATTACTTTGTTGCAGAGACGCTATTGGTTAAATGCCAGCAAAGTAGAACATGGAAGCAGCTTGAAGCGGAAAGCGCAAGTATGTCTGCAGTCTGGAGGTTTTATTAAGATAATGACGACAACATTGCCATAGCAAACTCTAAGATATGTAAACTTGGGATTGCCTGCTGGGTATTTTAAGTTGAGGTGCTATTTGTTTTTATATTAGATTTTTTTAATATTTATAAGTCCAAAAGTGAAGAATTTATTTTATTTATTAATTGATTGTTCACGTTACCTCATAGAGGTGCTTTGTTTGTTAACAGAGTTGTTATATGTTAAAATAAGGTGAATTAAATAAAAAATAAGGAACATCCTGGATCTGTTTCTTCGCTCTTCTTAATTCTTTTTTTTATGTATTATAGAGTTATCGGATAGGGATTCGGTCTCGATAGATACTCAAAATCAAATGACTCAGACTCGGACTTGAGGGCAAAAAAAAAATTCTATTACTGTATATTATTAATATTTATATCATGACAATCCTTTACAAATTTCAGCATCTCATATGCTCTTATTAATCTACATCATATGTGTTGACTGTAGCTCTATAGACATCTGCATCCACATTAATTTCGGTTACTGTTTCAATATTTCCTGCCAGAATTGAAACATCAGGTTTGACAGCTGCAACATCTCTGAACACAGTTCTCTGATACACAGATTTCCTCATATTAGTTAAATTATCGCAGAAGATTACTGGAGCTTCAACATTGGAACTCCACATTAATCAGAATCTCAGCATCCATGTATTTGATGTTCCTTAAAATGAAAACCGCATTTCCTTCAAATGTATGTATATTTTTATGTAAAACGAAAAACCAAGTCCAATTTTCAGGCTAAAGTCAATTTGCTTAAATGATTGAAACATAATGAACCCAATTTCTCCTGCTCATTTGACTTGGGATTGAAAATCCCCCAAAAAATTGGAGTCGTTATGTACTAAAATAAATGTACAGTCTTTCTTTTTCTCTCTGGAATTATTGTTGATCACATTTTGAAAGCATGAGGTCGACTTTTTTCCGATGCCTGCAGTCTTTTTTTGTCTTTCTAAGAATTTGTTTGTCTGTTTATTCAATCTGTGCTTGTTTTTCTCCACACCGAAGCCCCTGTGAGAGGTACATGACTAATGCTGATCGCATTTTATTGCCTGTCAGATTTATTGATGCGTTTTGCTTCTGCTTGCTCGCAGCTTCGTCACTTGGGAAACGACGAAGTGCACATCGTGTGGTCGGAGCACACACGGGATTACCGGCGAGGAATCATCCCCACCGACTTTGGAGATGTCCTCGTCATCATTTACCCCATGAAAAACCACATGTTCTTTGTTCAGATCATGAAAAAACCCCAGGTAGGTCATGAAGATAATGGCATTACATTACATTAAGAACCACAACAATCATCATAACTTTTTGTGTTACGTGAAACGCCTCTCTGGAGGCATCTAGAGACGTTCATCAGGATGTGCCTGGCTGATGTGGACTGTGGCAGGATGGCATCTCTTCCTGTCTGTTCTCTGAAAGCACTAATGCTCAGAGTCCATTACTGCACTGTCGGCACGCCACTCTCATCGCGGTCAAGCTGCCTTTCATCTTCCTCCTCCTGCGTCTGCCACTAGATCCCCAGAGAAACCGAGCGCGCATCATTTGTAATTTCTGGTAAACACGCCACCTCTGCGAGACTTGACTGCCGTGTGTGCGCCGAGTGGCCTGGATGCTGTCAGATGTATGGCTTCTGCAACATGTCACCGGCAGCAATTAGCAAAATTCCCTCAGCTGTGCCGCTGTTATCTGCCGTACCACTCAAATACCTCTCATTTCATCCACTCGATAAACGCAAGGCTTGGCAAATGGAAGTGCTGCATTATCTGTGCTCTGGCCTGCACATCGATTAAATTTTTTTCCGGTCTGTTTGTGGCACACGCATCACATGCGACATCTTCATGTAAATTGATTTTAGGTTTAGTACAAAAATAACAGTGTGTCTTCATAGTTTGCTCCCTCTCTGTCAACCAGGTTCCTTTCTTTGGGCCTCTGTTTGATGGGGCGATAGTGACTGGAGAGTTGTTGCCGAGTCTGGTGCGGGCCACGTGCATCAATGCCAGCAGGGCCGTGAAGTCTCGCCTGCCACTCTACCAGAGTTTGTATCCTTTCACCTTTACGGATGCTAAGTGGTGAGCTGGCTAACACACAACTGCACACTACTGATGCTTGTAGGTCGAAGCATTGTAATGTCAAAACCACTTCCGCTAAAAACTGTCTGTAGTTAGAATCCCCTGAGACCATCATTCATTTTTGGTACACAAATTAAGATGTTTTGGATGAAATCCAACAGGACTTTGATCCTCCATATATAGCAAGGGTCCTAAAATGTTCAAAACCCAGAAAGCAGGGTGTCTGCGGATTCTTGAAATTGGAGCTGCACGATATTGGAAAAAAAATTATATTGCAATAATATTTTTTTCCTGCGATACACATTGCAATATTGCGTATAATTTTACTAAATTAAATAAATGCCTCAATATGGTAAGAATTCATTATTTTAGACTGATTTGGATGATTTCGTATGGAAGTGCTTCTGCATAAAATATACTAAACCAATCACAAGCCTTGATAAATGCAGTACAGCAAAGAGACAAATTAAATAAACTGTATTTTATGGATTTCTGGAAGTCTAGCAGTATACGGTGCGAAATGTATAATCAAATGTAAAATCACCCAGTATAGTCTTTGTTGTATTTATGCATAAATACAATTACAGGTTCTTAAACTTACAAAGATTATAATTTATGTGCCTGAATGCTCGACATTGCAGATCCTGCGATGTGACTATTGCAGATGCGCATATTGCGATATCGATGCTGAAACGATATATTGTGCAGCCCTACTTAAAATGTCTTAAAAAGACTTCAATTAGACCTTAATTAGTCTTAAAATGTCTTAAATCCACATTTCAGAGGTCTAAAAAATGCAATTAAATCGACCCCATAAGGAAGATTTTGTTTCCGTTTTAAAATCTACTTAAACCTCTTCGTCTATCATCACAAAGGCAGAGCCAAAGTCCATTTCTGCTGAAACCAATAAAATAGGCGCTCAGGATTTTGTTTATTTGTTTACATTCGCTGAGATTTCGCTTGCGTAAAGTTCACGCAGATTTCCCTCTATAATAACTTATAACAGCTGCGTCAACCCATACATTAGTCAATGAAGAACTGGAGATGCACCGTGCGACGGAAATGTAATTTCAGCCATATTAAACGTCTTTTTTTTTTCACGCTTTTTTTATGTTTGCTTTGTGAATAAAAAAATCTGTGAGACATCTTAATTGTTTACAGAGAGAAAACATCACATCAAATTTGTCAGCTAATGCTTTACAAGAACAAGATCAAACTAAATCTGTAAATAAGTATCTATAAAACAATAATAAAAAGCTATACATATTAGGGATGCACCGAAATGAAAATTCTTGGCCGAAACAGAAAACCAAACAATAGGAACACAAAGCCGAAAACCGAAACACCAAAATAAAACTTGTCACGTATTAGTACCATTGAATTCATGGCTATAACGTTTCAAAGAATGAATCAATTACAAGTTATGAAAATATTTATTTAGCACATTGCAATAGTGGGTTATATATTATGAGAAAGGGGATTTATTGAAGTAAAAAGTAGCAATTTTATATTACCCAATAAATGCACCAATAATATCCTCTGATTTGTATATAGTCAATCAAATGAACTTAACATTTAAAATGGAACAAATATTTGTTTGGACCCGAACTACAAAACCAAATTTAAAGCAGTTTCAGTTTTGCTCATGTTGCACACTAGTTTGATTATGGATAAATATCAAAGTAACTATATTGTATAAATAAATATTAACTATAGGGCTACATCATGCTGACGATCAAAAACAAAATTACATGATATCAAAGGCGATTGTCCTCTGCTTGCGCGTGCATGTGAAATAGCCGCTATTCTCTCCACATCCATCGCAATCTGGATCATTTCGCATGCACTCTGCTTTATTTCCGCGTTCATGTAATTATCTTTATAATGCAAACTAAATACAATCGCAATAAAGTGCAGAGGATCAGAATCGACATACGCAAGACATGCTGCTTCAGACAACATGCAGGCCACGGTTTCGGTTTGCATCATCACAACATATGTTTTAGCCATGTTATTTCAGTGATAAAAGTTTGGGGGAACTGATGTAAAAAAAAAAAAAGATTATTTTATTATTATTATTAATAATAATAATAATAATGTTTTGAGGTTTTTCACTTTACATGTATAATTAACTGTTAAGGGTGGTCATTAGTTGTGTTGGAAGGTTTGTTGTGCAAATTCTGTACTATAAACTGTTGTAAGTATTAAGAGTACTGCTCCATTACTGATGAAGACAAGATGCCATTTTTCGGTAAGTGAATATACTGTAGTGAAGATCCATTTCTTGCTGTTTTTTTTCTACATATTCTTAGATTTTTGTTGTTATCAATTTTTCATTATGCATGAAGTTGATGGCCCTATAAAGGCATGAGTTTGCTTATTAACTGTGGAGCAGATTGAAATGGTTCAGCTTTGTAAATCGTGCAAATCAACGCACTTGAGTTTGATATGTGGAATCCCCAAAGATGACTGCACATCATCCCATTTATTACAAACTGTACCGACATTGAATGTGCTGGCAAAAATGTAAAGTTCCAAGTGCAGCTTCATCAAAGAGAGGTCGAAACGGGAGCAAACAACAATATCAGGGTAATCCACAAGAGTGTAATCTAGAAAACAGATGACAGGTACTAGACAGGCCGCTAACAATCATATACGGTAAATCAGTCCAAAAATCACAACAGGAACAGGGCAGGGAAAACAAGAAAGCTCAGAATTGCACACTTTACAGATAAACATGACTATGCAATAAGAGAGAGTGACTGAGGTGTTTATATAGTCAGACTAATCAGTAAGAATGACCTTCAGCTGTGCGTGTGTGTCTGATCAGATTGTTTACAGCTGTGGGGGGTGTTGATTGGCACAAAGCCTCATGGTAGTTGTAGTCCATGTCAATAACAAATAGCATACAGATAGCTGGAGTGCTCTGTAATGAGTTTAATGGGCACTTCAGCTGATAATCGTAACAATAAACCTACTTACAAAAAAATTGATATACAGTTAAAGTCAGAATTATTAATTATTTTCCCAAATTTCTGTTTAAGGTAGAGAAGATTTTTTAAACACATTTCTAAACATAATAGTTTTAATAACTTATCTCTAATAACTTATTTATTTTATCTTTGCCGTGATGACAGTTAATAATATTTGACTAGATAATTTTTCAAGACACTTCTATACAGCTTAAAGTGTCATTTAAAGGCATAACTAGGTTAATTAGGTTAACTAGGCAGGTTAGGGTAATTAGGCAAGTTATTGTATAATAATGGTTTGTTCTGTAGACTATCAAAAAAATGTATAACTTAAAGGGGCTTACTGTCATCATGGCAAAGATAAAATAAATCAGTTATTAGAAATGAGTTATTAAAACTATTATGTTTAGAAATGTGTTGAAAAAATCTTCTCTCTGTTAAACAGAAATTGGGAAAAAAATAAACGGGGGGGGGGGTAAATAAATCAAGAGGGCTAATAATTTAATTCAACTGTAGCTTGTCTACGACCCGTAAGTATTTATTCAGAGATTGGCATTATAGGTAATCTGTACTGAACCTCATTATACAGAATATAGTTAGTTTACGTTATATAGAAAATCAGTTGCATTGGTGTTACAGTTTTGCTCTAAGATTTTGAAGCAGTTTGACCAATAATACGATTCAGAAGTTATTATAACTATTGTGCACTGTAAAAGAAGCAATTAGTTAGCAAAACAGTTAAACGTAATTAAACCAATTGCCTTAACAGTGACAAGTCACTTTACTTAAAGTGAGTAAATACTTTGTAACTTGGAACTAAGTTGACTTAATTTTTATAATTATGCAAATGTAATGCAATTTTAATTCATTTAAAAATTTGAAGGCAACAGGTTTACGCAATTTCTTAAGTTGTAGCTTGGAACTTAGTTGTTATATATTTTTATAAAAATGCAAATAGTTAATTTACTTAATTTGAAGGCAACTGGTTTACTCAAATTTTTAAGTGAAGTCAACTAATCGCTTTAAAAGCAACAGATTTACTCACTTATTTTACAGTAAGAGGCAATGATTAGGGCCAGACAGAATCTGCTTAAATTTTTTGCTATTTTTGCGAATAATCTTGTAAAAAATCTGCGGATTTATGTGGAATTATTTTAGTAGTATGATAACTAAAAACTTAATATATGAAATAAAAAATAATACCTTTTTAGCTTTTTTTATGTTTACAATGCAAATTTAAATAGATCCACTTATTTGGTAAACAAAGCAAGTCTCTGATATAATATATGTCCTAAAAGACAGAAAATATTACTTTACAAACTGTATTGTAAATAAATCATATTAATATTTTTATATTACTATTATTATATCACAATAATAGGAGTGAGATTAATTTAAAAACTGAATAAATATAAATTTACACACATTTACACAAGTAAATACAGACTCAATGATGGGCTAAAAATCTGTGGATTTCTGATTCTGCGCAGATTCCGTGTGGGCCTAGCAATGATAAGTAGATTTTGCTTTATCATGCCTGATTTTAATCCTGCTCTATTCTTGCCTGAATGCTATTGCATCAGTGTGATCATTTTTGTGTGAGAGAGTGTGTGTGTGTGACTGTTAATTGTCTCTAGTGAATAGGGTGTGAAAGGCCATTAAGGATATTCTGCTTTCACAGCTTCCTGCAATGACTTGATCTGTCTCTATGAATAATTGATCAGCTTTTGGGTGCTGCTTCTACTGTCCATCACAAGAGCATCTGCTCGACAGTCACCTCTTACATTTGGACAAAAGTGCATTCTCTGTGTGTTTCTCCCACTCACTTGTTCTCTGTTTGTCTTTCCATTGCCCATCTCTTTTGTCCAAGTTCACCACACAAGTCAGTTTCTGATCAAATCAGGTTATGTTGCATGAAAAGTGATTAATTACAAGGAAAAGGGTGCATGGGCAAAGTCAACATTAAATTATAATTAATTGAAAATCTATTTTCTAAATTGGTTTTCTATGTTAGTGTTATTTATCTTGGTAACATAAATAAACTATGATTTGTCCTTTTTTCCCTTCCATTGAAACACCCAATCAGTGTATTTTTTGCTGTTACTGTCACTAATACTAAGGCCCAATCCCAATTCTATGTTTGTACCCCTACCCCTTCCTCTTTAAAAATGAGTGTGAAGTGGAAAGGCTTCAAAATTTACCCCTAAGAATTGGGACAGCACTACAACACCTGCACACAACATCATTTATCATAGTGAGCTCTTGCTTCACATGAGATCAGACGATTGCGACTGCTGTAGTTATTCCAGTTGTGTTATTTTTTGGTATTTATCTTCAGGAAATCACTGAAGGCATATGTTATGTTATCATAACGATCTAATGTGGCAATAAGATCGTAACTATACTGTGCATTTACACCAAGGCCATATTCATGAATGTAAACACACCAAAAACAACATTAACATTATAGCAGACACTGTAAAAAGGTAATTCTCAGCCACTAGACTTTTCTTACAGGGGATTTGAGTGTCATCGAGTGTCAGAATGTTGTGGGATTGCTGTACAGGAGTTATGATTATGCATTATAGATCGTGACATTTAGCGGTTTTTATTTTAGCGTTTTTTTTTTTATAAAAGCTTGACGGTAAAACTCAAACGTGGTTATGAATATATTAAAACATGTGTTAGTTTGTTGTAAAATTTGTAATATTGACAAAAAAATACTAATTTGAAGCTCTCCTTACTTCTGGGTGCAGCAATCCTGCCGTTGTGGCGGGTGCATTCTGGGGAATTTCGAGTGTGGTCCTGAAAATTATTCGTTTGAAGGACTATCTACCCTTTCCCCTTAGCCCTACGCCTTCAAGCTAAAGAGAATTGGGACATCACTACCCCTTCATGGGAATGCACAAAACGAGGGGTAAGGGGAAGGGCTAAGGGGTTAGAATTGTGATTGGACTTACTACTACTACTTAATACTACTACTATTCAATTCAATTTAATTCATCTTTATTTGTATAGCGCTTTTACAATGTAGATTGTGTCAAAGCAACTTCACATAGAAGATTATAGTAAATTGAAACAGTATCATTTTAGTTGTCAGTAGTTCAGTTCAGTTTAGTTCAGTTCAGTGTGGTTTAATAATCACTGCTGAGAGTCCAAACACTGAAGAGCAATTCCATCGATGCGCAGCTTTACAGATCCCGAACTATGCAAGCCAGTGGCGACAGCGGCGAGGAAAAAACTTCACCAATTGGCGTAGGTGAAAAATAAAAACCTTGAGAGAAACCAGGCTCAATTGGGCATGAACATTTCTCCTATGGCCAAACGTCTTTGTGCAGAGTTGCAGTCTAGGCGCTGGAGAATGCTGGACCTCAGCGAAGATTTGTCTGTCCCTGAAGCGTTACAGGAATCAGTCTCATGCTCTCCACTCCTCCATAACCACCACAGCAGCTGCTCAGGATACGGCCTGGTCCAGGATTATGAGAACCTTGGGATCATCTTGTCACTGGTCTTGGATCAAATCAGTGGTGCTGGATAGTCTGAGGGCCTCGGGATGAGTATCCCCAGGTGGAAATAGAGAATAAAGAGAATAATTAGCGTAGCTGCTGTTCATAGTGTATATAAACAAGATGCAAAAACCTGCATGGGGCACACTCATGTATTATACCCCTAAGTGATGCACTACTTTACTAAAAAGATAGGTCTTTAATCTAGTTTTGAACTGCGAGAGTGTGTCTGAGCCTCGGGCATCATCAGAAAGGCGTTTCCAGAGTTTAGGAGCCATAAATGCGAATGCTTGACCTCCTTTACTCGACTTTGCTATTCTAGGTACTACCAGAAGCCCTGAGTTTTGAGATCTTAAAGAGTGGGTCGGATTGTAGCGAGAGAGAAGGTTGGTTAGATAAACAGGTGCTAGATTATTTAAAGCTTTATAGGTAAGAAGTATTATTTTAAAATCAATATGAAACTTAACAGGCAGCCAGTGTAAGGAGGATAAAATTGGTGTGATATGATCATATTTTCTAGGCCTGGTAAGAACTCTGGCAGCTGCATTTTGTACTAGCTGAAGTTTGTTAATAGAGGATGCTGGGCAGCCAGCAAACAGAGCATTACAGTAATCCAGACTAGAAGTCTTGAAAGCATGAACTAGCTTTTCTGCATCTGAGATGGATAGCATATTTTTTCATTCAGTTTTTTTGCAATTGTTCTAGTTTTAATTACTCAAATCCTTTAGTTTCGTGAAAACCACTCCTAATTTGCAATTGGCAACTTATATTTGAATACAATTTCCTAAATTTAGTTAGCTATGGACAACTTTTCAGGCATGGACACTTTGTTTGGTAGTTCACTTTTACGTTTTTGTACTTGTGAGCACTCGAGTCCAATGAATCATAGTTCCACCAAAGAGATAAAAGAGACACCAAGGAACTTAGGACGTGAAACGCACAGTGTATCTGGAAAGTGATCATAGCGCTTCACTTTTTCCACATTTTTTTATGTTACAGCCTTATTCCAAAATAGATTAAATTCATTTATTTCCTCAAAATTCTACACACAATACCTGAAAATGACGATGTGAAAAAAAAATTCTGAAATTGTTGCAAATTTAAGAAGAAAAAAAAACAGAAAAATCACATGTACATAAGTATTCAAAGACTTTGCTGTGAAGCTCTAAATTGAGCTCAGGTACATTCTGTTTCCACAAAAGTAAAACTCTATGAATACTTTCCGGATGCACTGTATAACAAAATGCACAATAAGTAATACATTTCAGTAAGCGGCAATAGCGTAATGGTTAAATGCATCAACATATAGCATCATGGTATACCTGAGTTCAATTCCCGGCTCAAGGTCCTATGCCAATTCTTCCCCTCTCTCTGCTCCCAGTGCTTTCCTGTCTAACTTTATCTTATTCCAATAAAAGGTGAAAAAAGCCCTAAAAAAATAATTTAAGTAATACTCTAGTGGATTTGTCATCTGAAGCATGTAACAAAATGTACCTGGAGCAACGTATTTTCACAGAAATATCAGCTGAGACACGTCTTTCCGATGAGCCTAACCTAGAAGAATACATTCGGAATACATTCATTTATTCATTCATTTGTATTTCTTGATTTGTAAGTTGCTTTAGATGAAAATGTCTGTTAAATGTAAAAGTTAATTCATTTATTTGTTGTTATTGATTTATATTGTAGTCCCTCTCTATAACGCGATTCACCTTTCACGGCCTTGCAGTTTCGCAGGGTTTTTTTTTTTTTGTATGGTGTTGTACTTGTAATCATTTGAGTCCAGTGAAGCATGGTTCCACCAAATAGAGAAAAGAGACACCAAAGAAATGAAACCAATGTTAAATCAAGGTAAAAACAATATGATTTCTTACATTTGCTTTTGAAAACACCATTGGTTGGGTTTAGGGAAAGGGTTTAGGTCAGTGGTTTACTTGTCTAGGTTGTCTGTATGGCAAACCCCGCCTCCTTTTAAACATAAACAAGAAGGACATGAAATGTATAGCAAAAATTGCAATAAGTAATACATTTCAGTTGGGACCAATAGCCTAGTAGTTAAATGTGCCGACATATAGCCTCACGGCAACCTGAGCTCGATTCCCGACTTGAGGTCCTATGCCAAACCTTTCCCTCTCTCTGCTCCACTGCCTGTTTGTCTTCCACTATCATATGCCAATAAAAGGTGAAAAACCCCTTACAAAAATAAAGTAATAGATTTCAGATTCGCAAAAATGTACACAGCGCCCTCTAGTGGATTTGTCATCTGAAGCGTGCAACAAAATGTAACTGGAACAACGTATTTTCACAGAAATATCACCTGAGACATGTCTTTCCAGTGAGTCTAGGCTAGCAAATCCGCACTTGCTTGCGTTACGTATTACGAATCTAAATGCAGATTGACTGTCCAGAAGCTTACACCACATTAGCGAACACGCGTCCACCTTAAGCTCCAGTGTGTTTTCAGTCTTTGCCCACTCTGTCGCTCGCAGTCAGAACAATGACCTTGCTTTTCGGTCTGAAAGACGTCTGTTTTTTGCGAGGAGATGAAACCTTCTCTGGAGTTTTCTGCTTCACAATGGGTCGGGGTCCTTGCAATCTTCCTGCTTGTTGTGTTTGGTGCTCCAGCGTAATTAGCTGAATTTTTGCTTCAAAGAGAGTCCTTGTGCTCCCTGTGCAGGCTGATAAAAGCAGGTGTCTCTCGCTGGCCCCTGCTGCAGAGATGGAGGGGCCTCCAGCGGGCTACACCATCACTCTGATCTAATTGGATGGGTTTTGGTTAAATGACCACCAGCGCTTGGCATGGGGCACTGCAATCCACCCCCGTGCCCTGTGCTGTCCCACACCCCTGCGCTCTATTGTGCGCGGATGCAGGTGAGTGTTTGCAGCTAATCTATGGATCTCCGTCCCGCCCGAGTCTGGGATTATGCTTTTCCAAAGGGCTTAGCTTGAATGGAGAGACCCCTCTCCTGCTGACACCTTTCACGTCGCACATAATGCATCGCGATTATTGATTCATCAGCTGCTGCATGTTTGAAGAGGGCCACTCTGAAGCCCTGAGCAGGGAAACTTAGGATATGTTACTGGATCAATAAATGAAAGAAATTCAAGGCCCTTTGTTCCTTCATGTTCTCATATTTGTTGGCATTCTTTGTATGTCTCTTTGTTTGCTGGCCAACAGGATAGACTCAGAAAGTTCAGTCATTAGCTATGCTTCCATAATGTGCTATGTTTTGCATTAGCTATGTTTCCATATGTTTCCAAAGATGCAAATTAAATTTATGCGCAAAATGGGAATATCGCATTAAGGACGTGCGAATAAAGCAGCGTTTTCATCCAACTAGTCAAAGAAAACAAACTCGTCACTTACTGATTAACTGGTGACAAATATCAATCATACCAATGGAATTTGCTGCGGTAGGAGAAGCGGTGTCAATCTTTTTTTATTTAATGAATGACTTGTGCCTCAGAAGACAAATGCCGACATGCAATGACATGGTGGCATTTGAAGGCGTGAGACACATAGAGCTCATATATCTAAAGTTAAATTAGCTCAAATGTTTCCTGGTGGTAGCTCTTTGTGTAATAGATGTCAGGCCGCTGAGGGTACTTTAATACATTCTGGATTTGTCCCAAATTAGAAAACTTTTGGAGATCAATTTTCAATACCCTTTCTGTTCTGCTTCAATATAAATTAGAGACGGAACCACTTGTGGCATTATTTGGTATCGCCCCAGAAGACTCTTTCTTTGCGTCAAATTGTATGATTCTTGCCTTCTCTTCTTTATTAGTGCGCTGTGCAATTTTGCTTAAATGGAAAGATCCCCTTCCACCCACCTTTATTCAAGTAAAGGTCAATCTTGTCTGTACCTTAAAAAATTAGATACTCTTTAAGAGGATTGAGTAAACAATTCTATAAGATATGGCACTCTTTTTTTGCTTATGTTGACCATGTCATGTGATACCCTACATATATATATATATATGTATATATAACTATTATTTTTTGTATTAATTAATTAATTTATTTTATTTTAGTTTTATTTAATTTTGCTTTTATTTGTATTTATGTATTTACTTGTTTTGTTGTTGTTATTATTATCTGTTTCATTTTAAATAATGTGTGTGTTACATGTGCACGCTGCATCAGGTGTGTGACCCCCTTAAGGATGGAGTCTGCTTTAGTTTTGTGGATCAGTGACTGCAGGAAAAAGAACATTACACTGGAAGCCAACGTTATCCACACAAAAGCTAAAAAGCTTTCTGAACCTTTTGCTGACAGCGATGAATATTTGTGCCTGACAACAGGTGTTGATCTTTGGTTTCATTCTATAATACTAGACTTATTTTTCTACGAAAGTTTGAACTTAAAAAATGTAAATACCTGTCTGAGAAAAGTGTATAAAGTGTGTAGTAAAGGGTTTTACAGCCTTAAAACATCTATAATATTTGTAAAAAAAAAATAAGGATTTCGCCTATTGCGCGTTATTTTTATGATGTATCTCGAATCTCATCATAAAATATCATCTGTCTCAGTTTTTGCTGTTTCACACCATTGACACTAATTGGCTTTCATTCATGTTGAAAATAATGTTGGCCAGTTTGTTAGACTACCCTTTTAAATGTTAAGCTTATCAAATCAGAACACAAGAAGGCACACAAAAAAGCTTGTCTAATTTTGCATATTCATCTTATTTGAGCATTTCAATGCACAGATGTTACCTGGAATAAAGTAGGCCACAAGATTTGTATCCAAAGTGATCATCAGACACAGCTTTGTTTACAGTTTACCCATTACATGTCTGTGTGGCCTTCTGAATGGAACAGTTTACCTTCTTTGTGGCAGCTTTAAAGTCGTTAGAGCCCCTCTGAATGGGACCTCTGTGTGAAACCAGACAACTTTCTGCGCAAATGATTATGGGTGCCATCAGTTGTACCACTCAAATTTCTTTGACATGGCCAGTTTTGAACAATTTAGATTGGAACAATATTTCAATATGGCAGTCATAATTGTTTTTACACCAGAGTGCTCTTCGGAGTGCAATATATATCCCATTTGCAAGCACTGTACAGTATATGTGCAATCCTAGAGTTTTCCTTTTTGAATACCAAATATAGACTACTGCCATCTGTTTTTTGGAAGAGTTTTTATTTCTTTTCACAGAGCTAAAGAACATGCATACTAGCAGTGTCAGTCAAAAACAAAGTGGTTTGATGTCACTTTTGTGCGTTATAAGCTCATGGCCATGTTAACAGCTG
This sequence comes from Danio tinwini, assembly GCA_903798205.1. Lineage (NCBI taxonomy): Eukaryota > Metazoa > Chordata > Actinopteri > Cypriniformes > Danionidae > Danio > Danio tinwini. The sequence continues at coordinate 1,415,066 of CAIGQZ010032543.1, forward strand.
TTAATTCCCGTGTTTTGGCTTTTGGAAAAAGCAAACGTTATAGAATTTGTTGGTTGTAAGCAGTGAGTGGGAGAACGTTTTGGAATCCAATGAAAAAGTGATTAGAACGACTTTGTTTAGAAAAAAAAATTGTTTCACATTGATGATATGTCAATGTTTGTGTTTGTCGGAACAAATGTGTTAACAGTTGTTCATTTGAATTAAAATATTTATCGGCAAGAATATTCACTGTGGTGTGAACAGGCCTTCATATGTGGCTACACACGTACAGTGCTTTTTAAAAACATATTCAAATCTTTTAATTTTGTAATTCAGAATTTTCTGACTTCAATCATATGACCAAATTCATATTATTTGGCCAGATTTCTTTGCATTGTGATGGTTAAAACCGCTCATTTTTGAGCGGTAATGGCATTCAGATTTTACTCTGATGGTTTGTGCAGTGGTTCTGTTCCAAATGACGTGCAGCCAAAATGTCCTTTTGCAATACAGTCATAGACATAGACATAGACTTCTTGGTAACACTTTATTCTGATGAACCATTTGAGTATTAGTAGACTGTCTGCTTGATATCTGTTGCCATGCTCCTTCAACAGACATTGAACTGACCATAAGAAACCTAGCAAGTATATGTCACAATGTATATGGGTTTACAATAAACCCAATCCTAACCCCAACCTAACAGTCTACTTATAATCTAATAAGAATTAGTTGCCGTGTAGATGCAATATAACCTAAATTCAACAAACAGACCATCAAAATAAAGTGTGACTGTGATCTTTAATCTCACCACTCTCTGCTTAATTTTCTATTCTATCAAATATCCATGTTCATGACGTCCTTTGTCATTACTCAGTTATTTTGAGTTGGAAAGTGAACAGCTGGTTTAACTCTTGCACCACTAAGCCCTTCATTGACCATAAGGTCAGCGTGTCATTCTCGTCTGTGGGTCTCTGCATGGAGCATGCGGGGCTTGCGTCCGCAGGCCAGTGGCCTTTTAGAGGTGATGCAGAGATTCGCTGACCTTCAGTCTCTTCACTGCCTCCCCTGCTGAAGAAGAATCGATGGAGTTGCTGCTTGCTCCCTCTCTCTCCTCCTGGCTCAGATCCATCTCTAGGCACCAATCAATAGCCATAATCTGTTCCTGCCCACCGTCAGTCATGCAAGTTTCAGCTTTTAGCACCCGTGATGGGTGGAGGATATTTGAGGGTTAGTTGGGGATGTGGTCTCATACAAACCATAAAACAAGTTCCAGCAATTTAGAGGATAATCATGAATGTGATGTTGACCATATCACACAGACCTCACTCTTCATGTGAGTTCATTATTGAACCACAAGATCCATGCATTACATGACATTATTGTCAAGGTTGAGTCAAATGGGAAGAAATAACCCACTTTCTTTCTCTTCAGTGCATAGTTGGACATTTGTCTTTCAATGCCAATGACCATGCCAAGGCACCTCACTTTACCACATTCTTTTAAATACATCCTACTTTAATTCTAGATCAAGTTGTAGTGATTTGTTTTTGTTTTGTAGATTTCTTTAAGAATGGCAGTTGTGCCATCCTTATATTTTTGCAAAGATTATTTTGTTCACTGACAGAACAATAAAAACCTCTGGTAGCGCTTTAGTTTAAGTACCAATTCCCACTGTTAACTACTGGCTTATTGCCTGCATATTAACTAGGTATTGGCTGTGTATCAGTACTTATAAAGTTGGATCTTATTCTACATCCCTAATTCTACCCAACTAATACCTTACTTACTATTAATAAGCAGTGAAGTGTTTACAGAGCTGAAAGTCTTAGTTAATGATTTGTTAATAGAAAGGTATCTTAAAATAAAGTCTGACTAAATCTCTGCACCCTGACACCTCAGAATTCCTTAAAAAACTTAAGTTTGCTGCAAGGAGACACTAAAGTATTTCAAATCCCATTTATTTTGCTGCTACAGCAACACAAGATTGCCCAATATGTTCAGCAGGACTGTGCACCTGCTTTTTTGACGTTTGCATCTTACATCCTTGTTTAATGTGTGTTTCTTGGTTTTGACATTGGAGAAGATGCTTCAGATGATGGTGACGGTGTCTGAGTGCAGAGCAGTTCAGGATCTCTAATCCCATTTTCCTCTCTCTTTCCTTTTTTCCGCCCCCATGTTTATCCCCCTCCCTGGTCTGCTTTCCTGGGGCTTCCAACCTGCCAGCTGTTACTCGGGGTCTTCACAAAGTCCAGTGTGTTCAGATCACGGAGTTACGCCAAGTCACTCACTCACTCACCCAGCAAGCAAACCAGTCACTTTCTCTCCTCTTATTCACACATTCATAGACATCATATCTAAAAATATCCATGACTATTAAAAATATACCACCACAGATGAGCCCTGATGGATGAGTTCAGAACATGCTCGGTACCACCTAAATCTAAAATGTGGCATTAGCATTTTTTATTTGAAGGCATTTGAAGATTAAAGACTTATGCGATTTTATTTGCACTGGTGGTGCTGTGGAGAGACCTCCCTCATGATTGTGATTGTGAAGCGCTTTGGGTGTATGGCCATACACAATAAATGCGCTATATAAATACACATTACATCACATTAAATTACATTACATTATTTATTTATTTTAGTGACTCTAGTAGAGCAAAAATTAAATGGTTAAAGACTAATGCTGTGTTCACACCAGAAGCGAAACACGCATATAATAAATCACTCTATTCACATAATATGGATTTTATTGAGAGAATAGCTGTGTTTATGGGCTTTAGGAAGACTGAAAAACAGCGTATATTTGTTTGGAGTTGTGTCTGAGTCCACTCTTCCAGAAACTATACCTGAATGATGGAAGCTTTCAGCGGTGCTTCAGACTAAGCTGAGCTCAGTTTGATGAGCTGTTGATTGTTGTTGGCCGGAGAATTTCCCCCCGGGGCACCAATGACAGGCACTTCGTCATAACCACGCCCCTACAAGAGAACGTTCCTGATTGGTTAACGTTAAGATTTTCTAACTCAAGCGATTCACGTGATACACACTTTAAGCGCATCAATCGCGCAAAAAGCTTAACTTGCTCCGCTTCATTCGTGCCGCATCATTCACGCTTATCGCGCCACAGGATGTTTATTCACGTCTTTGCAGTGACTTAACATGAAAATCACTAGCTCTTGACGCTTGTTCCGCAGCATTAGACTTAAGAAATAGACTTATAGTAAGCATTCATTTAGTTGTTCAATCGTAAAACAAGATGAAAAAATGTTTAAACACAAGCTCCATCAGGAGCAGCAGGCAAGTGCTGAAACTCCATTGACAATACTGTGGTAAAATACATTTTCAAAGACATGGCTCGGAACAATTAAATTTAATGCAGTGCTTCTTGCCCAGTTTGAGACCCACTTTATAGTATCTCAGTCAAACAGTAAAGATCTTAAATGTGGCAAGTTTATAATAGCATGACAGTTCAAAGAAAGCATTTAAAAAAACAAAACCGTCCCTGTGCTTATACTCCATTACAAGTAAAATCAAAACTTACAATATTTATTTTGCTTGCACACATTGTTTTTCTTTAGATGAACATTTAATCTGTGCAAGTAATTCTACTGAAAGAAGTGTTTGTTTTTGGTAATCCTCAGTCAAAGTCTGACCATCTGCTTCCGCATTTGAAGTGACGGTCCTTCTCTGTTGATGTTAGTTTAATGTCTTTAGCCACATCATTCTCAAACGATCCCCTCTTACCGTTAGTTTGCTATGAGGGAATGCTGTGCAAAAATAAAACCCGCCCCAATATTTTGTTTCAGTTGGAAGTACATCAACATACTGAAATAAATGTCTCAGCAACTTTCTGTTATCGTGGACTTTTAACATGCAAAATGCATTCATTAAATGAGCTAATTCTAACTGGCTAAACAAAATAGTTAGGCATTAAAAGAATAATTAGTAGAACCTTCAAATCTGAATCCATCAAGTTTTGTTAAATTTGTCTTTTGTTTAGTATTCAGTTCTTGGTGAGTCACAGTGTAGCATTCTGCTGTTTAAAACAAACACTGTTTCACTTGATTTTTTTTCTAAATTAATTGGCAATATGTCGTCACCTTAGAATTATAAGGTTCTATCTGACATTTTTGTCAAAATTGAGTTATTGACATATTCTTATTAAATGACAACTTATTTACATTATGGGATGTTTTTTTTATAAGTTGTTTACATTTTAAAACTTTTTATAAAAAAAAAAAAAATAAATGTTACACACATACTGTTTGCGATGGAATGCAAAAACTTTGAAGCTCAATATCTCAAAATCATTTAGAACATAGATAGAACCTTATAATTCCAAGGTGACGGTGTACTGCACATTATTCAGTAAGTAGGGCTAAAAATCATGATCATGATTATTTTGGTCAAAATTGTAATGTTTAAAATGATTATCAGTGTCATATGACCAAAATGTTTTTTGTCCTGTAGATAAGTTTGCTATTACACTTACACATTTCCGAGATTTCACAATTTTTAATTCCAAATGGGACAAAGTAAAAAAAAAAACTGTGGCATGGTGACTGGCAAAAAGGTTGCTGGTTCCAGTCCCTGCTGGGTCAGTTTGCATGTTCTCCCCATGTTCGTGTTGGGTTCCTCCGGGTGCTCCCCCACAGTCCAAAGACATGCAGTATAGGTGAATTGGATAAATTAAATTGGCAGTAGTGTGTGTGTGTGTGTGTGTGTGTGTGTGTGTGTGTGTGTGTGTGTG
>CAIGQZ010032543.1:1419810-1442959 GCA_903798205.1 Danio tinwini
GTGTGTGTGTGTGTGTGTGTGTGTGTGTGTGTGTGTGTGTGTGTGTGTGTGTGTGTGAGTGTGAGTGTGAGTGTGAGTGTGAGTGTGAGTGTTTGAGTGAGAGTGTTTGAGTGAGAGAGAGAGAGAGAGAGAATGAGAGAGAATGAGAGAGTTTAAGAGTGTACTGGAAGTAAATTAGGGCTGGAAGTACTGGCTGAAAGGGCATCTGCTGCGTTAAACATATGCCGGAATAGTTGGCGGTTCATTCCACTGTGACGACTCCTGATAAATAGGGGGCAAGCTGAAGGAACATGAATGAATGAAAAAAAAAAAACTTACAAAAAGTCCACAAAATTATGGAAAATTGTAATTACAATAGAATATAAATATATAAATGAAACAAAGTGTGTAAGCGAAACATTCAGTTTCATTTATATATTCATATTCTATTGTAGTTTTTTCCATAATTTCCACGTTCGCTGTAAGATTTAAACTCAATTTGTGTCTTAATATAGCCACAAAAGTCCTTCAGTCAAGAGCAGTGAGTGATTTTGTGCTTGTCTTCTGATATTTGATTAATAATAAGCAGTCGGCAGCAGCAATATAGCGCACTGCTACTTTAAGAGCAGTGCAGTTCTGATTTACTTTCACTTTCATTACAAACTCGTATGTGACTAATCACTAAATGTTGCATTTTGTAACATTTCTGCATGTTTTTGACCATTTAGGTGCAACTTGAGCTAAAAGATGGCTTTTAAATGAGGATGAGCGCATGATCAGAACTGTACAAGTTTAAAAACATGAATGAATCGAACACACTTCAATATATGTAGCACATTTTATGCTGCAAACATCACGTTACATAATTTTATTAATTTCCATGTGAAATTCAGCTTTGCGAATGAATGTTGACTGCTTGGAAAGGGGGTGGGACATGACGCAATAATCATTTTATAATTGGACGGCAAACTCAAAATTGAAATTGAGTTAATCGCACAACCCTATTAGTAATTATTTTATTCAGATACATCTCTTTGCTAGCACACACACAGACACAATCGGGGGGGTCCTGTCAAACGCAGCCATGAGTGGAAAGTCAGTTTTGCCCATATGGCATATGGCGTCTCACTGCTGCCTCTTTATATGAAATACTCAAGTATTCTCCCACCCACCCACTCTCTCTAACACTGAATGACTCATAGCATTACTCTTCTCTCGCTCTCTCTGCCCCTCCTGCTGCTCGTGATGCCTGGAACAAAGAATTCTGGCACACACACACACACACACACAAATGTCCGTGGGGGATTTTCTCTTATGGTAAACCCAGGACTTAAACACAGGTCAGTAAACAACTGTCTGACAGAATGATAAAAAATACAAACACAAAAATAAAACAGGTGGCAGATGTAGGAGGTGTGGGTCTCCATGTATTTCATGTTTATCCATCCCTGGCTCTGCTGGCTTTTCTTTTCTGCGCATCATCATCATGCTCGGAATCCTCAATAGCTTTTTTAATCAAATTTCCGCAGGGAGCAGGAAGACTCCCGGGTCATCGAGTCGTGTCTAATTCGATATGAGTACAGCATGCTTTCGGGTCAAACTTCTTCATACTTTGTTTACATGAAATGAAATATGCACTTGACGATATTTTCGTTTTGTTTTGCCTACTTCTAATTTTATTGCATTGAATATTCATTTATTCTCTGATGAAATTGTATCTTAGGTTCTTATAATTTCTGTAGGCAATCTAAGTGGTGCTATTTGGTTTCCAGGGTGTTCCAGGAGGTTGCTTGTGTTTTTAAAAAAAATAGGGGGTTTTCACAGTTTTGCCATTAGCATTGATGGGTCCACGGAGAACCTTTAAAATCCACTCAACCTTATTGTTAATGGTGAACATAAAGTTTAAAATGTTCTTTACACTAAGAGCCACATGTTTATTTTAAGAATTGCTTAGTGAAAGATCCTTCATTTTAGAAGCACATTTTCCCCCGTATTTAACTCTTATGCACTGTTGGGGATGTTTTCATCCACTCTGTGAGGATTTTGAGTCTTAATTTGGCCATAACTTTCAGCTAGCAGAATGATTTTTGGTGACAAATGTTATTTTGACACACATTTTAAGAAAATATACACTCAAAAATACACTCTGAGCAAATTTATGACCCTTTTGTTATGTTGGGAATGAAAATATCCAATAACTTAAACTTGTGTAAAAATGCATCAGATTTTATATATATTTTATACGTTTTCAATATAAAACGTAACTGTGGACTGGATTTTTGTTTAAATTTTATCAGTCTTGGTCATGTGAAACAACATTGCCTTTGATGCATTGATTTTGATAGATTTTTCATTTTTTCCCCCTAATTTACTGTTGATGGCAGTTTTTTTGCCCCATTGACTTCCATTCTAACCACATTTTTTTATTACAAATCAATGACACCATATAATCATGCATTTTTGATTGTTGGTTTTCCCCCTATAGGAAGAGGTAAAATTTGTAATTTTTACTGTTGATCGTCAGTTGGCACCATTAACACTTTAGCTAGGCCTGTGCAAAAAAAAAGAAAAAAGAAAGCTTAGTTTCTGGATTTTATATGGAGTATAAGAGCAAATTTAAGTGTGTGCAAGTGTGTGAAAGAGAGTGACCTTTACGCGCTTACCTTGATGTGTCTAAGAAAATCTAAATATGCATCTCAGCTCTCAGAACTACATGGAGTAAACAAAAGCAAAGACTGTGTGTTTATGCACCATCAAATGTGATTATAATGGAAGTCAATGAGGCAAAAACAGCCGCCAACAGTGAATTAGGATGAAAAAAATGAAAATCCAACAATACATCAAAGACAATGTTGTTACTAATCGTTTACATGTCCAAGACTGTGATAAAGGAATTTTAAAAATCCAGTGCACAACTACTTTTTATATTGAAAATATGTCATTTTGTGTGGGTTTTTTTCACCAAATCAGTAACATCATTTGTGAACTTGGCAATCAAAAAGTTAAAAATCCTTTAATTTTCCAAGCAATTTAGTAGTTTTTATCAGGACTGAGGTTGATTAGGATTCATGAAAAAAATAATAATAAAAAAATTTATAATAAATATCAATTAATATAATTAATACAATTAATGTGAATTTATCTGATGCAATTTTACAGCACAAGGGTTAAAACCCTTTTTATTCTTTTTTTTTTCACAAATCTAAAAACTTTTTTATACTGCAAATAACATTTTGTTGCAATGAAAATGTTCTAGTTGCTAGTTTGGATGAAGTTCTGTCATAGAAAACTAGACACCTTAATATTATATTGTTATAATTATTTTTATTACCTTACCTTATTTATATATTACACTTATTTTTGAGGGTATCTTAAGAATTTGCAATAATAATAATAATGATGATGATGATGATAATAATAATAATTAGTTTTTCATCACAGACTAAAGTCTGTGCCAATGTTATTGAATTTGACAGTCTACGTTTAAACTTGAACCTCTTGTCTCCTCCCACATAAAATGGAAAAAAAGAGAAAAAAAATCACTAGCACTCCATTAAGCATTCATGCTTGACATCTGTCTATGTTCTGCCACTATTGTGAATGGAGGAGCCATTGCCAGATCAGTGTGGGATCCCCCAGCGTGTGTGTGTGTGTGTGTGTGTGTGTGTGTGTGTGTGTGTGTGTGTGTGTGTGTTTGAGGTAGAGTTACGCAGAGCTTGCTCCTTTATTAATGCTCCCTCAGGAGTGACGTTATTAAAGCGCCTGTAAGCGTGAGAGCGGCTCCTGTTGGCACCTGCCAGCTTGTGTTTTTGCGCTCTGTCATAATGTATTCTGCTGTTCTGTTGTTGTTTATTTTGTGGACGGGAGACCACTGTATTCATTTCTAAACAATGGGTGAATCGATTGCCTCCAAGCAAAGATGTAGATCTGGTTTTGACATCCGATGCTATACCATGCCAAATAAATTGTCTGTTATAGTTGATCAGTTGTTTAAACAGAATATTTGTATTAAAATGTTTGTCATCTGACCACTAAACAGTACACTGGACTTCTTATGCATGCTGTTGAATTAGAGCAAATGTACACAACAATGGGAAGGTTTGAGTTCTTAAGATATGAATAGTTTTATTCAGCAATGAAGCATACAATTTTACTTAGTGTAGACACAAGTGATTTTGCTTTCATATACTGTTCTTTTGAATCATCATGATATTAAATTAATAATGAAATTAAATTAATCATCAATCATGAAATTAGTATCATTCTATCAGAGTTTCCACAAACATTTTAACACTCATAATTAATAAAAAATCAAACCGGCATATTAAACTGATTCTTAAGAATCTTGAGACATTATAATAATTCAAATATGCAACACAAATATAAATACAATTTTGAATATAAAGAAACCAGTAATTTTACATTAAGATATATCAGGTTTTTACTGTTTTACTATAGTTTTGATCAAATAAAGTAGCATTTTTGAGCATAATAATAATAAAACAGTTTTTACAAGTCCTTGTACTTTTTAAATTTATGTTCTGTGGACAATAACTGGCGAAACCAGGGTGTCCACGGGGTTTTAAAATGTCTTAAATTTAAAAAACAAAATTTTAGGTCTTTAAAAATTTAAATTTTACTATGTCCATGTAAAACTACCTAATTAGGCAAAAAGTTATCCAATCACCAACAATCCATCTCAATAAAATATCAACAAAGCTTTATTCATAACTAACATTTTAATAGCTAATATAATAGCTTGGGGTTCCATTATCTTCCTTACAATAAAATAAGTTTGAAAGTTCTCCGTGTAGACCATATAGGTGGAGAACACTGACCTGGATAGACTGTTACATGTGCATACATTTGTTTAATTATAGTTTTTAAAGAGCGTAAAAGCAGTGTTGAAAAAAATAGTATGTACACTACCTGACAATAGTCTTGTCTTCAAACTCAATTGTATGAGCAACAAATAATAACTTAACTTCTAGTTGATTATTTAGAAAAGTGGCAAAAGGTAGATTTTTCTGATGAATCATCTGTTGAACTGCATCCCAATCATTACAAATACTGCAGAAGACCAATCGAACCCACGTGGACCCAAGATTCTCACAGAAATCAGTCAAGTTTGGTGAAGGACAAATCATGGTTTGGGGTTACATTCAGTATGGGGCCGTGCGAGAGATCTGCAGAGTGGATGGCAACATCAACAGCCTGAGGTATCAAGTAATTTGTGCCTCCCATTCCATTACAAACCACAAGAGAGGGCAAATTCTTCAGCAGGATAGCGCTCCTTATACTTCAGCCTTCACACCAAAGTGCCCAAAAGCATAAAAGGTCAAGGTGCTCCAGGATTGGCCAGTCCAGTCACCAGACATGAACATTATTGAGCTTGTCTGGGGTAAGATGAAGGAGGAGGCATTAAAGATGAATCCAAAGAATCTTGATGAACTCTGGGAGTCCTGCAAGAACGTTTTCTTTGCCATTTCAGATGACTTTTTTTTAATAAGTTATTTGAGTCATTGCAGAAATGTACGGATGCTGTCGTCCAAGCTCATGCGAGTGTTTTATATAAGCCACTTCTGATACCAAATGATCAACTAGAAGTCAAGTTGTTATTTGTTGTTCCTAAAACTTGTATAGACGACAAGACTTTTGTCAGGTAGCATATACAACTGTGGTTGTTTTCTAGTTTGATACATTATGTAAAACATGTGGCTAAGAAATAACTAATTAAATATGTTTTGAAGGGGCATGTAAAAATCTTTCCCACCAGACCATCTGGGCCATTATAAAAACAAATCCTTAGCATGTAGACCTGTATAAATCTAAAATATCATTTATAATGGTCTTAAAAAGTCTTCAATTTTACTTGGTGAAACCTGTAGAAACCCTGAAATCGTCATTTCACAGGAATCGTCCCTTGTCAAGTGGCAATGTGTCGGCTTATGATGACTTATGCAACTCAATTTTGCCCTTTATTGAATTAGCTACTAAACTATTCATTCATTTATTTTGTATAGTACGATTTTCATATCACAGACTAATACAAATCCCCACCAAAACACCTAGTCTTACAACTTGTACCAAACTTCCTCCATTCTCCAGTCCACACCTGTGTTTACACTCGAATTGACTTTAAACGGCCGCAAAGCGGTCCGGTTGTGTCAGAGGCTCCGGTTTCATTTCATCTCCGTCTCTCGCTCATCCTGTTGTTGGTCTGCTGCGCAGGATGGACATTTCGGAGACGTGTGCTAATTGTGATTGATGGCGGAGGAGGGGAAGGACGAGTGTTAAACCTGCTCGTCTTCTCAGAGTAATTAGCATCCAGCTAGCGGTTCCATCTGTCTGCCCAAGCCCTGTTTAATTAATGAACTTTCTTCTCCTCCCCTCCTCGGGCTGCCAACTCTGGGAGAAAGCTGTTAGCCCTCTCAGGTTATCCAAATGGATGTCGCTCTGCTTTTTTGTTTGTCACCGTGTACACAATGAGCGCGTTCGCATTGATGAGCCGTGTGTGGGTTTTTGTCTCTGCCGCGCTTTGTCTATAGCCTTGTAAAGGGAGTGATAATGAGCAATTCTGGCAAGCTTCGCCACTTAAGTGTGGGAGTATTTGAATGTATGAGTGTGTGTGTGTGTGTGTTAGAGCAAGATCGGACGGCGTGCTTCCAGAGCACTGTTGCTTTGTTTTGTTTGTGTTTTGTTTCTCGCTCATTAGAATGAAATTGCCTGCGGCAGCGGTGGTATTCTTCGCATGATAGCCTTTCTCAAAAGATTTCTGGAGTCTCCAGGCTCGTATTGCTTTGCGTGCCAGGATGTATCTGCGTTTGTTTGCAGGAGAAGGACTTTGTGCCTTTGTGTTTGCATCTTCACGCATGCCTGATTCTGCTCTTGCTAATCGTCACGGTTGTTCGCAGCGGCCCTCGTTAAAGCTCATATCTCATTTCCAGGGGAAGGGGGGGGGGGGGGGGGGGGGTTCTTTGTCTGCGGCCGCCGCTGATAAGAATACTGCCTCTAGGGCTCTTGTGATACTGAAATCCTCCAATGGGGAGAAAGAGAGTCTTCAATCGGTGAATATCAGCAGTGCCTTGATTACCATTCAATCTCCCAGAGCTCGCGCGCTCATTTCTGGCTCACTCGGCCTGAATGAAGACTGCCATCGCTGCTTATCCGCTCTTATGCCACACATAGCCAATTCTTCTCCAAATGTCACTCAAATGTCAGCCATCGTATAACCCACCAATTCTATTGTGCGTCTTGTGATATATTTGTTTTTTGTTTTTTTTGCTGTTGTGTCATGTGTTTCTTATAAAAGCAATAATAAACATTAAGACAAAACACATTTTATTTGCCAAAGTGCAACTTTATATAATATGTGCCCATCAAAAATTCTAAATGACATCTTATGAGCAATATTCTCTTAGGTATTTTGAATTTTCAACACTTAAGCATATATTGCAGCCCTTAACTGAACCCCCATGGACACGATTGAGCATGAATGGTTCCTAAGTTAAAAAAAACTGTAATATCTAATATCTTTAATAAAAAAATAAAACCTATCGAATTATGTTTCTTTAATGTTTTTTATATATACAGTTGTAGTCAGAATTATTAGCCGCCCTTTTTTTCTATTTTAAATATTTCCCAAATGATGTTTAACAGAGCGAGGAAATTTTCACAGTAATATTTTTTTCTTCTGTAGAAAGTCTTTGTTTTATTTCAGCTAGCATAAAAGCGTTTTTTTTTTAAAGCCATTTTAAGGTCAATATTATTAGCCCTCTTAAGCAATATTTTTTGATTGTCTTTCAGAACAAACCATCATTATATATTGACTTGTCTAATTACGCTAACCTGCCTAGTTAACCTAATTAACCTAGTGAAGCCTTTAAATTGCTTTTTAAGCTGAATACTAGTGTCTTGAAAAAATATCTAGTAAAATATTATGTACTGTCATCATGGCAAAGATTAAACAAATCAGCTATTAGAAATGAGTTATTAAAACTATTATGTTTAGAAATGTGTTGAAAAAAATCTTCTCTCCGTTAAACAGAAATTAAATAAACAGGGGGGCTAATAATTCTGACTTCAATTGTATATTGCTCACTCACTCACTCACTCACTCACTCACTATCATTTGACTTAACCACATGGAATAAACCGCCAATTCCTCTGGATTATGTTTTATGCAGTGGATGCCCCTCTAGGTGCAATCCAGCACTGGGAAACACTTATACACTCTCACATTCACAAGCACAGTCATAGACTAAGGCAAATTTAGTTTATTCAATTTACGTATACCTACGCGAACACCAGGAGAACACTTAAATCCACACTGAAAGACCTCCTGGCCCAGCCAGGACTCGAACCAGCGATGTTTTTGTTGTGAGGTGACTTTACCATTACCATTTCAGTACTAACCATTTTATATTCAATTTAATTTAATTCAATTCATGTATATTTCTATAGCGCTTTTACAATGTAGATTGTATCAAAGCAGCTTAACATAGAAGTTCTAGTAAATTGTCAGTCCAGTTTTCAGAGTTGAAGCTCAGTTCAGTGCGGCTTAATTTTTACTGCTGAAAGTCCAAACACTGAGTGGCAAATCCATTGTTGTGCAGCTCTACAAGTCTCAAATCAAGCAAGCCAGTGGCGACATTTATATACATGTTATATATGCCATATTTCTTTAAATTTAATGCTTTTTAAGTTTAGTGTTCCCTGTTCAGAGTCTCTGAGTGTTTGACACAATTTCCAGTTAATTTCCTATTATTGTCCTTTTTTTACCACTTTGTTCAATTGAGTCCTCCTTTTTTGTGTGTTCAGATGGCAAGCTTACAAAAAATAGGATTTGGACCCTTTTCACAAGCCTGTTATGATGCGCTTAATGGTCATCAGCATCTTAAATTCTTGAAAGTTTTTAATATTTAGATTTTTAAAAAAACGAATGAACATTTATATGCATTTATGAATGTATTATATCATCTTTGCTTCAAATTACAAAAATTAATTATCACTTGTGCAAGGCATTTCTAATGGGACAGGACAGTCTTTGACAATATTTTCTCCTCTGGCTGCTGTCATCAGTCTCACACTATTTTTTTTGGTAACACTTTATTTTGATCCATTGAGTATTAGTAGACTGTCTGCTTAATATCTGTTAATACTGCTCATCAACAGACATTTAATGGACTATAAGAAACTTTGCAAGTACATGTCAACTTACACTAACCCTAACCCCAACCTAACAGCCTATTTATAATCTAATGAGAAATAGTTGGCATGTAGATGCAATGTAGTTTAATTCAACAAACGGACCATCAAAATAAAGCGTGACCCTTTTTTCTTTTTTTTTCCTGAAATTCTTTATAACATCATTGTTTTATTTTATTATTTGAGCAAATGAGTTTGTAAAAAGGTTTTTGTTGTACTCTCCCATTTACTGTGCTCTAAGTTTACCCAACTATGACAACTTCCGCTACTGAGAAACCCCTAAATGTGAAAAGGGTCTATTAAGGAAACTATTTTATTAAAAAATAAAAATAAGGCCAGTTAATATGGCCTCTGGGAGCCTTTGAGGTTAATGTATTGTATTTGATACACAATTTTTAACCCTTTACTGCCCTACCAAGAAAAAAAAATTGGATTGTATTTCTTAACTCCAAATGTTGCTAGTTAACACACTCAATGCATTTTTTTCAACACATCCCATGATTTCTAAGATATCAACATCTACCAAATGGTTAATTCATTGGTTTATGGTAAAAGTACCGGAATTAATACACACACACACACACACACACACACACACACACACACACACACACATATATATATATATATATATATATATATATGTATTAATATATGTATATGTAATAATGTATATATATACTATACTACTTATACTAATAATAGTATACTATATATACTAAAAATATGAAGTGTAAGACAAATTTATTTAAAAACATAATCAAAATGAAACATTTAGGAATATTAAATCCTCTTTATTTCTAAGTTTGCCATACATTTTTCAGATTCTCATTAAACCAGGGATGTCAAACTCAATTCCTGGAGGGCCGCAACCCTGCACAGTTTAGTTCCAACCCTGCTTCAACACATTTACTGGTAGGTTTCAAACAAGCCTGAAGGACTCAATTACTTTGATCAGGTGTGTTTAATTAGGGTTGGAACTAAACTGTGCAGGGCTCCGGCCCTCCAGGAATTGAGTTTGAAATCCCTGCATTAAACAGATTGACTTTTTTTATTTACAATAAAATCATAATAAAGTGTAGTAATGCAACAGGATTATGTTTGATTTTTTTATTATTTATTTTTTTTGTAAACCAACGATGCGGTGTGGTGTAAACCATTATTTAAAACAGACATTCTTTAAATGATTTTAACAGTCATTATTTAAAACAGTCAACATATGGTCAACTATTTGGTAGAGCAGGCAGTTGGCCCTCTAAACCAATCCCATAAATGAATAACTCAATGAAAATATTGCTGTAAAACATGTTGCACACAATCTACTACAAGCCTTCTGTCATCTGGTTAGTAGTTAATATTCCTTTAGCCAATAAAAGGTGTTTTGATTTGATTTACAAGTGATATACGAAAGTCACTATGCTAAACAGAAGAGTTGAATTTTTAACATCATAATTGGACAAAGCAGAGATTAAGTTCACAGAATGCAGTTCATAACAGTAAATAAATGGAAAAACTGAATCATGAAATTCGAAAACATTTAGTTAATGGATATGTTTTACAGTGTGTTTATGAAACATTAGTTTTAATTAACATTTATTTGAGAGTGTTTAGTTATTTTTTAATATACACGTAGTGAAATGTGGCTTGGAGCTATTTCATTTAGCACTCTCAAAGTGCACCAGATTTATGCATATTTTTTCAGTGAACATTCCTTCAACATTTTACATCAATTTCCTGAAAAGACAAAAGAATAAATGCAACATTTGTAGGGGTTTTTCCATTTCAGCTCAATAACTTTCTTTGAAACATTGAGCTGGTAAAGTTTAACGTAAAGTATAGGTCTCAATCTTAATTCCTGGAAGGCCGCAGCTCTGCACAGTTTTGCACCAATCCTATCAAACACTGCTGATCCAACTAATCGAGGTGTCTAAAAGAGCTGCGGCCCTCCAGCAATTGAGTTTGAGATTTATGGCATAAACCTACAGATAGGAAGTGGACAAAACATTGCTCATTCAGGCCTGCGAGGGCTGCTCCTTTAAAGAGCTCAGTGCAGCAGTTTCCCGAACCCCACTGGCGGATATCTTGAAAGAGGAATTAGTTGATTATTTATAAGTTGGCCATTAATACCACTTTAAACAGTTCAAAGGCAGACAGGGCTCCTCCACGCGCTCTCTCTGATTGTTCTGAGCATGTCCTTGTGTTTTTACATTTGCATGTTCACACAAAACGGAGTCTCTGCGAAGAGGATAGGGGGGATAAACAAAACAACAGCAAAACCCGAAGAGCCACATAAAAGTGTGCATCGTGCTTTTTTCCCCCAGCCGGGCTTTGATGTGGAAATAGAGGATCTTTACATTATGAAGTAGAAGAGTGCCGTTTTTGCTTGGTGAAGAGCTAAGCTCCGCTAATGTTCCTCAGCTTTACCGGCAGAACGTTCGACTGGAAGCCTGGAATAATGCTGTGATTCTTATTAATTTGTTTGTTTGCAAAACACTCATTATAAAATAGTGCCTCGAAATGGGGTGGTTTCATTTTTCGACGTCTGTTTGGAACTTCATTACGCGTTTTATTTTTGCAGCCCCTCTTGATTGCCAGACAATCCAGCGCGTTGATGAAATGAAAGCACTTAGCATTTCATTGTGATTTGCACATCTTGGTTTCAAACGGCTCACGCAGCCTTTTAATTACTGTGGCAGTGCCGCTACAAATCTATAGCTGTTGTCATGTATATGAGTCTCATTCACAGGCAGTGGACTAAGCTGTGAAGTGAGGATGTTGGAGGCTCTATGGAGAATCGCCTAGCTCGTTCGAACGCTAGCACTAGATCTCTTCTTGAGCTAACAAAAGTTGCATGACAAATATTTTCCTTTCATACATTTATATAACACAGGGTTCTATTCATTGGGTAGACAGTTCTTTCATTCATTCATTCATTCATTTTCTTTTTTAGCTTAGTCCCTTTAATAATCTGGGGTTGTCACAGCGGAATGAACCGCCAACTTATCCAGCATATGTTTTACGCAGCAGATGCGCTTCCAGCCACAACCCATCACTGGGTAACATCCATACACACTCCTTCTCACACACACACTACAACAAATTTAGCTTACCCGATTCACCTGTACTGCATGTTTATGGACTTGTGGAGGAAACCCACGCGAACACGGGGAGAACATGCAAACTCCACACAGAAACGTTAACTGACCCAGCCGAGGCTCGAACAGCAACCTTCTTGCAGTAAGGCAAGAGAGTGCTACTCACTGCACCACCGTGCTGCCCACAGTTCTTTCATGTTTTATGTAAATTCAACCAAATTCATACACAGCTGGTGAAAATGTTGAAATAATTGTTTAATTTGCTTTTTTATATTTAATTCATTTATTTTTCTTCAGCGTAGTCCCTTCATTCATCACGGGTCACTGCTGTGCGGAATGAACCGCTAATTTATCCAGCATATGTTTTTACACAGCGGATGCCCTTCCAGCTGCAACCCAGTACTGGGAAACACCCATACACACTCATATTCACACACACACACAATTGGGTGCATGTGTTTAGACTGTGGGGGAAACTGGAGGAAACCCACGTGAATGCAGGGAGAACTTACAAACTCTACAAAGAAATGCCAAAGTGTCCAGCCGGGACTCAAACCCGCGATCTTTTTGCTGTGAGGCAACAGTGCTAACCACTGAGCCGCCATGCCACCCTCCAAAGAAACATTTATTTTATCAAAAATATCTAAAACTATTGTTTCTGTTGTAAAATTGATTTAAATATAATTTGTATCATGATGGAAAACAGAATAAACAGAACCATTTCGGAAGTCTTTAGAGTCCCATAACTATTCAGATACAGAAACACATCTGTGCTGATTTGACTGCTAATGTACAGTACAGTTCAGCAAAAGCATGTTTATGTTAAAAAAAACTATTAATATACAGGTTTTCTGCTTATTTTATATTGTCTATAATGCAGAAAACAGTTCTGCTGCTTCACATTTGAGGAAAGTGTGATCTATCAGAGGTTTAAACTTTTTGTTCTTAGTTTTTTTGATTAAAGAGTCCTGAAAAAAAATGTATAATAGTTTTTGCAAAATTATAAAGCAGAAATAACTGTATATTGAAGCAGAATATTTTCAATTTAATTGTTTATATGGCATTCTTTCACATTCTCATTGGACAAACCATGGAGTCTTAGGGTCCTATCATACACCCGGCGCAATAAGGCGCAAGACGTGTATGGTGTGATTTGGTGCTATTTTCAGACCAGCACAACTGTAATTTTCTTGCTTTGCGCCATGTTGTTTAAATAGCAAATCCATTTGTGTCACTTTGTGGACCCATGGGTGTGCTGGTCTAAAAAGGACAACTGAAATAGACTGTGCCATTGACCAACTAAAAGCTGGTCTAAAGTCCAGCAAAGAGCATGTTTGTTATGTGCCTATGCAGGTCTAAAACGCGTACACATTGCTTACACACATGATGTACAGCTATACACAAATATCTTTACATATAAAAAAATAAAGCATTAAAATTACAATTACAAAATTACAAAAATTGTTATCTTCTATATAAAAACTACTACCCCTATGCTTTCTTCATGTCAGGTTTTTTTTTGTTTATTCATAACAATTTGCATTTGTATAATGTTGTTATTATAAGCAGTATTATTAATTATATGCATATTTATATTTGTTTTATTAAAAACAAGTTTAGATTTGTCCACCTGTCTGGTTTTGGAGACGTATGCGTCATATGAGGCATAAGAATAGGATGTGTGTTTGGATATAACTCAGTTTTTTTACCACATTTTATTATTATTGTTCATTTATTAATTTGCTGGAAATTAGAACTGAATTTATAAATAGTTTTGAAAAAAATCTTTGCGCTTAACAAACAAAATTAAATATGTAGGCTAATGATGGATGTCTTCAGTGGAGTGCGTACAACACCGTTTCTGTACTCCAGGAAAGTAAAGAAGTAAAGTAAAGAGTAAAAGTAAAGTAAAAAGGCTGAATAGAGGAGGCTCATTCTTTATCCTCGAGCAGGTGTTCTGTTTAACTGTTTTCTCGCTAGTAAAGCGTTCAGTTTTTCCACTTACAAAATCTGCCATGTAAATAGGAAATGCAGGCGTAACGCAACTGACTCTTAAAGGGAATCGAAGATGAGACTCTGATTGGTTTAATGCACGTTATGCTCATAACACACCCATACTCATTAAGAGAATAAGCTCAACCTTGTTAGACCATGCGCTGGGGCACAGACCATATTTTTCCATACTTAAAATAGCAAAAGTGGATTCAGACATGTTCTTAATGCTTTTGTGCCATGCACTTCAGACTAGAATGTAAAATAGAGCCCTTAATGTTACAACACTAGAACTTACATCTAATGTTCTTCAACAATAAAGAACTTACTAGTTCTTCATTCAATAAAGGGTCAAATATGTGATATTAATACTGTAATTCAATCAAATAAATGCAGCATTGATGAGCAACAGACATAAAAATATCAAGCAACATACAATCCATTAGTGTTTTTCTCTAAATATTTCACAATTCTAAATTCTAATTCACAGTAACATTAAATAAATTCACAATAGTTTTCAAATGGACATTTCACCCTAAAATGATAATTTCCTATAATTTACTAAGACTTTCCTAGAAATAAGTGGCTTCTTTTCTTTCTGTAGATTTTGTTTTCATTGATTGCTCTTAAAATATTATTCAAAGTCTGCTAGGACTTTGAGATTTATCCAAACATATACAGGTGAAGCTTTATTAATACCTGTGGTTCCTGACAATACATTGAGCTTTCATGGAGTGAAATGATCCATATGTGTCAGGATCTGACCGTTCTTTACAACATATATACATAATGCGTTTGAGATATGCTTGAATTGTCAGAAGAATGTCATTGTGTAGTAGAGATGAGAATGATGTAGTGATGTAATTAATTTTTAAAAAGGCAGCTTTGTATGCTTTCTGGTGACTAGTAACGTTCTCAGATTGCGTTTGGAGCTGTCTTTCTGTGGGTGTTGGGGAAAGCACATTGTTTGGTCAGCCCATTTAAAGAGCCAGTGTCTGTGGCTAAGTGAATGGGATTTGTGCAAGCACACTGGGCCAATACGGCCCTTTATTAACCCCGGAGTCACTAGCTAATGTCATTGAAGGAGGACCACCTGGTGTGGAGGACACTGTACAGTCAGCTGCTGCTGAAAGACACTGAATGCCTTGGACCAGGTGCCGGCTTCCACTTCCTGCTTAATTGTTGCCTCGTAATAGTGGGCTTGACTGGACTGAGCGCCTGCAGGCACAAATTACCACCCAAAAAAAAAAGCCAAAAGAGACTTCTTGTCAAATCAGAAGTCTATTTTCCATTTTTTTTTTCTTCCTAACCTAGACCTGTTCCCAATTTCTCTTTTTCTTAATTGTAAACTATAAAAAAAATAAAAAATACATTTAGCATTAAACAGTTTACATTACGCTTTCACGTTTTTTTTGCTTCCTCGATATTTTTTTTTAAATCAAATGTAACTTTTTAGTCATCTCAACACCAATCAAACTATCTAAAAATATTTTTTATGCTGTAAAACTTTAATATATTTAAATTATCATATTATATATATATATATATATATATATATATTATATAATTATTGTTATTATTATTATATATATAATAACAGTTATGTCTGGTTCTCGAATCTGACTGGCTGATAGCAGTGTGATATTCTACAATAACAGCACTCGTACAACCTCCTCACTCTTCTGTATTACTCCGCCCACATAGAGTCACAGCAGATCAGTAAACTCACTACAGTTTGACAAATATTGCAGCTGTTGGACAACATAATGTAGTTTTGAGGCATTTTAGACAAGAATAGAGTTGTTTAGATTGCAACTATGCAGTTCATTTATGAGGATAGTGCTTATTTTAAATATTTATAATTTCACAGAGACAATGCTTCTGCAGCCATTAGCCTGTCATACTGAGCAGAGCTAAGATGGTTGACGTTCTGCCACAAGATGGCGACAGAGACAGCATAATAAGCCCTTAGAGGAGAAAAGTTCAGCGTGATTTAGAACTACAGCTGATCAAATCATTATTAAACTGGTAAATGACATTCTATGTCCATTATTTTGTATTTTGTAGTGCTGTATTTATACCATAGTCTGGTAGTTTTTCTGGTAGTGATTGCGTTGCTTTGGCTTTTTCTAGGCTAATTATTGTGATCTCTCGATTGCAACAGAGAAATACTGGGAAATGTCTCTAGACTGATGGCATTTCATGCCGTTCAGCCTTATAATCTTAAAGTGTCAGCAAAATCACCTGGTTTTGTCATCACTTTAGACATTACGCTAGAGAATCATTCAAATACTAGCTCTAAAGTGACGTTGGTGAATTAGCAACGGTTTCTGCTGTTCTGACATCAGCTGCAGATGTGAAGGAATAGCAGAAAAAAGTAGTTCCTCATGCAAAAGGATTTTTAGACTCTCCATGTTAGATTTTCTTTTTTATATACCTGATTATGCAGTCGAACTGTTTTATAAACACAATATCACACGGGTAGCAGTGCAATATGGCTGTATATTGTCACAGGTGGGACACTAAGGCCGTACTCACACTATGTACAGTTGCCTTGAACCGGGCCAAAGCACGCTTGTACCCCCTCCTGTCTCCCCCAACAGCCCGCACTCACATTACATTCGGGCCTGGGCACGCTTACATCATCGATGATGCACTGTTCAGTAAGCGCTCTCGCTGAGATTTCTTTAGTTATAGTCATTTGATATGCGGTGACACGCAGTCTCTGTGAACTTACACGCTAACTAGATGTGTAAGTAGTATGTAACTACAGTGTATGTACACGCTGGTACATAGTATTTACTTGTGTAATAATGGTCTAACTACACACATGTGACAACCCACTGAATAGTATGTGTAAGTTCAAATGCGTAACAGGACATTAATAACACTATCTTTGGTAAACTACCCACTTTAATGTGATTACTGATTCTACAGTTTACCTTAAAACAACATTTCTATATACACTTATACTTTTTTGGCAGAAGTTTGCTGTTGTTAAACAGTTGCACAAAGGCATAGGTTTTATATATTACACAGTAATTTGTGACCATTTTACACTTTATATTGAGTGGACAGTTCCTGAGGATTTACCCTGTAATTACACTGGTATCACAAGGTAAAACCTTCTAATGCAGCATTAGTTCTGCCATTCTTATTCTAATACAGTGTTCAGAAGTGTAGTACATGGTATGCAAACAGGTGTGGAAGTGGGAAAACACCTGCGAATATATTGCTGTTACACAATGCACTTATGTAATTCTTGTTACAGATATGTACTTTTTTTAGTGTTATTAATGTCCTGTTACACATTTGAACTTACACATACTATTTAGTGGGTTGTTACATGTGTGTAGTTACACCAGTATTACACAAGTAAATGCTATATGCCAGTGTGTACAAACACTGTAGTTACATACTACTTACATATCTAGGTACCATGTAAGTTCGCAGGTATAAGCGACACAATATAAAGTGGGACCGAAATTTTAGATTGCAAAGATTATTATTTATTTGATACTAAGCCTTTATATGTCATTTATAAGGGATTTATAAAGCATAAATAGTCCTCACTTTAGAATAGGTCACAAAACTGCATGAAGTTGAGTTAATAAAGCATTTATTAACATACATAGTAACCATTACTATATGCCTGAATAATACAATATATAAATGTTTATTTCAATAGTTTATTAATCATTTACTAGCTCATTCTGAATTATCTTAAAAACCACCAACTACTCTTAAATACAAATGGTTTGTTAATAATTCAACACTTAATTTAGTAACGAAAAATAAATCATTAACAAAGTATGAAAGTACAGTTATTAAGCACATTATAAATGTGGTTATAAATCAATTAATACAGCATTTGTAGCTGCAGTTAAAAACTGCTAACTAACGCTTATTAATGTAGAGTTAATGCTTAACAGATAATGAATTCACTATTTGCTAATGCTTAATAAATGGTTCATAGTGTGTAGTTATTATAAAGTGTTACCCTTTTTTCTTAGTTGATTGAAGTGAATTAAACATAAAACAAATAATTTGTCCAAAAAAATCTCAAGTAATGTGTTTAAACAACTTTTTGGAGTGTATTAAGGTTGGTGAGATCACTGATTATTAAATCCCACCACCTAAATTCCTTGCCATTGCCGGGACTCGAACCTGTGATCTTTCAATCACTAGTCTAACTATTAGGCCCTAGCTGACCCAACATATTTTAATATACTTGTTCAAAATAAATTTGCAGTCTATACGGAATTTCTCCTTATAATATTGCAGGTGTACTTCACCCAAAAAAGATAATTCTGCTACATCAACTCATCCTCCAATTTTTCCAAATAAAGGTCTGTGCAGGACTTTTTTTTTTGTCCCACTGGGTTTTATTTTGCACCTGACCGATCCAGCTATTTATTCACTCTTTGTTCACCTGAAACAGTTTTCTTGAGCTGACAATTCCTGCCTTATTTTATTTTGTTTCACTGTCTCACGTATCATTTTTTACTAGATGCAACCAAAAGAGAGGCACAGCACTTCAAATGTTGGTTGTACAAAAAGTGTACTTTTTATTTTGATTTGTCATTAAGATACTTTTCTGTCAGCACAAAAATAAAAAGTGAAATAAATACAACATCTTTCAATTAAAATTCCAAGTTTAATTTCTTTTAAGTTCAGTGCATCCACACAGATACACATGCACATGCATCTACACATGCTTATTTATTGACAATCTGTTCTGTCTGAGGGCCGTTCTGGACAGGCTGCATGCGCAGTGCTATGAATGAAATGCATAAAGCAGACACACTGGTCCATCCGTGCAGTGAGCGTATACATTTCTGAGTACAGCCTGTACCTGTGGTTGATATGAATGAGTAATGTAAAGCCTCCATAACTCACAGCTGTGCACTCACAATCAGTGGAGGCTGGTGCTGCAAATTAGAAATCTAGCATAAAGTGCAGATATGCTTTTCTGATAGGATGCAGAGAGTGGGATATCCTATTGTTTGACCACCCACTGCAATTTAATTTACACAAGAGTTCCAACTGTTAGATCACAAGAAGTCTGGTCCAGTCCTGTGGTTCCGGTCAGGAGAGCTGCAGTGCAGACCTCTAGATCCAGACCAGTTTAAGGTTCTTTCTTCTGTTAAAAACAAAAGAAGGTATACTGAAGAATGTTGGGTGAAAAAAAACAGCAATTGACTTTTGTAGTGTTTTTTTTAGTTCCTACTATGGATGTCAGTGGCTGCTTATTTCCAAGATTTATATTTGTGTGAACTACCCGTTTAACTGACTGTATTTCAGCAAACATTGGGTTCAGGCGTTGTTCCCAGTTTGTGGAAAAACAACAGTATAACTCTTCCTGAGAACGCTAGGAGAACATTGATTGTAGCATTAAAAGCAGAGGTTGCTAGTAAACTAGATACCATAGAGTTTGTCTATAGACACTAGAGAGGAACTGAAAATGATATTAAAGGGGACCTGCATGTATGATCACCCTTTTTACAAGACGTAAAATAAAACTCTTGATTTTCCTAGAGGTTGTATGTTAAGTTTCAGCTCAAAATACCAAATAAATCATGTTTTGTAATTGTCTCTTTCAGGCTTTAATCCTAATTGTGCCATTTTGTCGATTGTCGCTTTAAATTAAAATTAGATTGGGCTTTTAAAAAATAGGGTGGAGCTAAAAATCCCTGTGTGTCAGCATAGTGGCAAATTCAAAAACAAGACTAACGTCCAATGCTAATGAGGGAGAGATTGTCAGTAATAGGTGGAACGTCCCTCTCTGATGACATGTGCAAAGGGAGAATTATAGTATTTCTGTACTGTGTGTTTATAAAAAATAAATTTATACTTTTTAATGTTATGTTCACAGACCGTTGCTCCACAGAAGTGTTTAAACCCCTAAATAGGTCACATTTAAAATGACAATCTACTCTGTTTACTCACCCTGAGGTGGTTGCAAACTTTTATGAGTTTCTTTATGTTAATTCCCATTGTGTATCAGTCTGTTTAGTTAACAAAAATTGATCTGTTTTTATCATTGTTTTTTATTGTTATTACTGTTTTTACTATATTAAACTGCTACTATTTTAAACATGCCAATTAAAGCTAATTAAATTCAATCTACAGAAAGTATTTCAAAAGTTATACAAGCAAATGTAGACCTAACTAATCATTATTGGTCATTAAATTGGTAAGCATATCCCATTCAGTGTTGTAATCTGCTGTTATGGCCACTAAAAACCTTCTCATTCTTAACTGTCAATCTATTTTGGTAATGTGTTTGCAAAGAAACATCTTTTATTGGAGGCTGGTATTACTACTTGTTTTTCCATCAAAACCAAGAGGTAGACTTTAGTCAAATTTGGGATAATTGCTCAGCACCTTTATTCATTTTTCATGCATTTGTGTGATGCCTTACAAGAGGATCAGAGATACTCTCTTACAATCTACGCCCATTCAGAGCCGCATGTTTAGCTGATTATTCAGCACCCAATACATATTCGCCTGTGAATTAATCTCATTGTCTCGTCGAGGAGGGCTTTATAAATGCTCAGGCGTTTTTATCACAAAGAGCCCCGTGACTGATACAAAAGAGCTCTTCAAAGAACCTGCACTGCCCACCTCTGACTTGAGATGCGTCCGCCTTGATGGCTCCATCTTATTATAACTTCTTTTAAATGCGCTCCTGTTGTCAATTGCCTTTTATAGGTGCGGCTTGATTGTTTTCCCCTTATTGCATCTTAAATTAAAGCACTTACTAGTGTGTGGTTTAACCAGGAAAAATGGTCTGTCTAAACATCTGACATTTTAAATTTTGTTAAAGCTATTAAAGTAAAGGTATTACTAGAAAATGTGCATTTTATTCGATTGACCTAGTTTTTGTCTATTTTGAATGATTTTGTGATGTGTAGTTTAAGGGTGCTTTCACGCCTGCCTTATTTATTTTGGTTGAATCGTACTAGAGTTCGTTTTCCCTTATGGTACGGTTCGTTTGGGCAGGTGTGATTGTAGCAATTGTACTGCGCACCAAAAGCGGACCAAAAAAGCGTACCGAGACCTCCTTGAAGAGGTGGTCTCGGCACGCTTTCAAACGAACCCTGGATCGCATCGTTTGTGGTGAGAACATGATCTGAACTAAAACAGACCCAACCGCAAAAAGTACTGTGCCTTTTTTTCAATTCAATTCAATTCAATTCATCTTTATTTGTATAGCGCTTATACAATGTAGATTGTGTCAAAGCAGCTTCACATGGAAGTTTATAGTGAATTGAAACAGTGTCAGTTCAGTTTTCAGTGTTTAAGTTCAGTTTAGTTTAGCTCAGTTCAGTGTGGTTTAATAATCACTACTGAGAGTCCAAACACTGAGGAGCAATTCCATCGATGCGCAGCTCTACAGATCCCCAACCATGCAAGCCAGTGGCGACAGCGGCGAGAAAAAAACTTCAATTGGCGAAAGTGAAGAATTTAAAAAACCTCGAGAGAAACCAGGCTCAGTTGGGCACGACCATTTCTCCTATGGCCAAACGTCTTGTGCAGAGCTGCAGTCTAGGCGCAGTAGCTGGACCTCCGCGAAGACACGTCTGTCCTTGGAGCATCACATGAATCTCATGACATGAG
This sequence comes from Danio tinwini, assembly GCA_903798205.1. Lineage (NCBI taxonomy): Eukaryota > Metazoa > Chordata > Actinopteri > Cypriniformes > Danionidae > Danio > Danio tinwini. Next base: position 1,441,707 of record CAIGQZ010032543.1, read on the forward strand.
TCTCATGCTGATGGACTAATCCAGCTGCCGTAGGCCGATGCATTATGGAATGTGGAGGAAAAGTATTTGTTGACAGCGCTTTGCCAAAAGAGAGAGAGGGGGAAAACACATTACCTGATGGATCATTGGTAATATTTCCGGAAGATGACCATGTTGCAGTTTAGCTAAATTAATTCACGCCTCCTCCTGAAGTGACGTACGATGCACCTTCGCCGTTTGCAATGCCTTAAAACAATGTTTTCCAACCACAGCCGCACTTCATTCTCGAAATGTATAGTTTGTCTAAAGTGATGAATACAAACTATATAGTATACTATGAGCAGGGATACAATCAGCCAGCGCAGTCGTCCCTCCATAGTGAAAAGCGACATTTTGTGTCTGCCGGTTTGTTTACTTGCGGGAGTTCCATTGGCATTTTCCCACACATGAATTCTGACCAATCGAAAAGCAGTTTAGGAAATATGTTCAACAACATCTGGCCAATGAGTGATGTAGATTTTGCCACATGAATGCATTTTGGTTCTTTTCAACTGATTCAGACCAAAGCAATCAGTGTGGTGTGAAAGCGGCCCAAAGGCAGAAGAAAATGCTACAATGTATCATTTATTGCCCTTGGTCCGGACCAAATAAAGCGAACTACAGATGTGAAAGCACCCTAAAGCACACCTATGATGAAAGTCATCTTTTGTAAGCTGTTTGGACAGAACTGTGTGTAGGTATAATGTGTGCACAGTAATATTGGGGTGATATAAACAAAAAATATATAAAATAGCATCCAAATCCCTCCCATTTTGAGGCCCAGCTGCAACGTGACGTAGAAGTGTGGTTTCTCCGCCCACAGAATTGATTGACAGCCACTTAATAACGTGTCTCTGTAGTAATGCATATAATCAAATCAAAAAGACAAGACGTGTGCAAAGCAACTAGGATTGAAAGATCTGTTCAGCTCTGTGATCATTAATCATCATCAAACGTGATCAAGAATGAGCATGTTTGTATGAGTTTCAGCGATTTCACCGTCTTTACTTTATCACCAGAGCTGTGTGTCAGTACAATTATAAAAAAAGATGCTTCAATGCCGGTTTGTGGACATTAAATCAGGTTTATTTTGTACATCAACATAACGAATATCCATACAGCTGTGGATATAAACCTTTATCCTGTCATAGTTGCATGCAAAAACTGTGCAAAGTTAAATGCGTGCGCTGTGTGTGTGTGTGTGTGTGTGTGTGTGTGTGTGTGTGTGTGTGTGT
>CAIGQZ010032543.1:1442969-1467319 GCA_903798205.1 Danio tinwini
GTGTGTGTGTGTGTGTGTGTGTGTGTGTGTGTGTGTGTGTGTGTGTGAACTTTGTAACGACATTTTGTGTGACTCATTGTTGCAACTCCGCAACAAACACATCAAATAATCATTAGGAAAGTTCTTACTCTAGTATTTCTCACAAACGTTACGTAAGATCTGCTTACTTCATGTGTGTCACTATGCTGTTTATCTGACGCAGCCGAGGTGGAGATTGAGGCACACTCTGATAGGCACATGGGAACAGTGAGTGGGGAGAACTAGCATTAAAGGCACAGACAGCAAAAACAGCTACATGTTGTCCAGAGCAAGTTCGAATGTTCTGAAAGGTGTAATAAATAATCTGATGGGTGTTTTGAGCTGAAACTTTACAGACGCATTTTGGAGACACGAGAAATCTTGAAAAAGGAGTAAAATAGGTGCCCTTTAACTGATTTAAATTGTTTTATGTTTGGTTGATGCTTGGCTGTTTATTGCAACGAAGAATTCGTTTTTGGTATTTCATGATTTCATGTGCGTTTGTCTGTGCACTTGCCTACCTATCTAAGAGGGGGCCTATGTCGTTAAATACCCACTAAAAGGAAACCTGCAACCAAAATAGAACATTTTTCACTTCTCATGTACATGTCTTAAATAATGTTAAAATTAAGCGAAAGGACATTTTTTTCGTAAATTTTGACCTGGGTGTGTATAAGTGTTTTAGCCATAGATTGTAAAAGATATGGACGTAGTATCTGTGATATCACCCATAGGTTTCTGAACACTGCAAAATAAGCTACAAGTAGGTGCGGCCAACCGTCGCCATTTTTGTTCGCGCGTCATTGCACCGACCACGGGATACCAAATAAGGGCAAAGAGGCGGAGAGTGAGTGCAGCTACAGACGCATGCTGGATTCTCAGCATTTTGCTTAGACCTGGCTTAGACAGGCTTTTCTTTGGGAGAAAGCTTAATACTTCATTTCTCGTGACATGTTTGTGTTCTGACTACATGTGCTTGGTTGTATACTATATCAATAAAGTGTTTAGTCTTTTAAAAACACTGTTGTAATACATTGAGCCACTAAACTTTGTTCTTATGATGTTTTTCAACAGGAAAAATACGTGAATTGCTTTCAAACACTTCAAATATAGTCTGTGTTAGTAAGTGCAAGGGTATTTATGAAATCCAGACATAACACTGCATGACAACATTTCAGATGACTGTTTTATAGCCTACAGCTAGGGCTGGACGATATATCAAAAAAAAAATCTAGATTTTTTTCATAAAGTTTCACGATTTCGATTTATTTTTTATTTTTTTTTACTGTGTAACTGTAGTCAACTTAAAATGTTACAACAACATGACTGAAGTAACAATCTCTTTATAAGTAACTTGAAAAACCATCTGGTTAAGGAACATGTATTTTTAATGGCCATACATACATAAATTGGTCAACAAGGTGTAGCCTATTACATTCCTATAGACAAATTCTTGCTTGACGTTTTAGAAAATATTTGTGCGTAGCTACACCACCCAATATATATATTAAAGATCACCGTGAACAACAAAAAAACCCACAGAAACCTGTTACATATCTATCTATATTTAAATGTCTATCTTATATTTAACCGAATCGTATAACAGCCTATAGCTGAAATGTTGAAAAAAATTGCTCAATTTATTTTTATAAAACATTTGTCAAAACGTATTGATTTTTTTTGGAGTAAAAACAATACCGACATATACTCCATATTTATTTTATTTATTTATTCATTTTACTTGATTATTGGTGCATATATGGTTTATGATTTAATTCATAGCTACAGTACCCTGGACAGCTACTGTGCCACTCCGTAAAGCTTTCAAGCAAAAGTCCAAATTAAAGAAAGATTTGACTTTCTGCGGTGACAGCCGACATTCACAACACGCCGTAACTGTCCTTCAGGTAGTGCGCAGGTATAAAATAAAAAAAAAAAAGTCTGGGCTTTGAATTAGGTGCAATTATTTCCTCGTTGTTCAAAGAGTCTGCAAGTTCGTGTTCCATGGATATATGTTGTTGTTGATTTGATGCACCGCAGGAAAAAAAGGCTTTCAGCAGTGCATGTAGTCGCTGGTAAAGTTCTCACCCAGATCAGAGCGATCTGTGCTACCGAATACAGCGCAGCATGCAATAAACTTACGCTCAGTCAGGCGAAATAAAGGCCTCATTGCCTATATGTCAATCAAATTAATTAAGCTCTAGCCACGAAAATTTTTTTTTGCCTATTTTATTATTTTGTGTAATGTATATAATGTAATCAGGGCCAGAGCAAGCTGAACTGGTGCTTAGGGCGAACGGCAATCACGCGTCCCTAAACCCAGAAGTGAAATAGAAACTTACCGGTTTGTGGATGAAAGTGAGGACCGGGAGGGGGTGGGTGTCATGGATGAAAGTGAGGGCTGGGGGGTTCTTGGTCACTGTGCCTCCGCTGACTGTGCGCGCACCTCGCGACAATGGGCTAGCACGCTTCCGCTTAGCCAGCTGTGGTAGCTCATCAACAGAGCCGCGACGTCAACACACAGAATCTTATCAGCACAATTCAGCACGGTTGTCTAACAGTTTAGAACGGTTTGGCACGATAGTAGAAAAACTGCTTTAATATTTTTATAAAAAAAATCACGATACCTCGATTTTTATAAAAAATTTAATTTTCTTAAAATGTAAATTCGAATTAATCGCAAACATCGCCCAGCCCTACCTACAGCTAATTAATCTGTCAGATTCTGGAGTGCATTACAGGTCTAAAGAACATTATAAATGATAAATATTCTTAATTAAAACAAATATATTTATAGATATGGTATATAAGTATCTACTTTCACTCACCTGGGGAAATGGAGGCAACTTGAACGGTTTGTAAGCACAGTTAAGTGCACACAGCATGCTGTAGTATCTGATAATTGTAGGAAATAATTCCAAAAGGCAAATGACTGTGTAAAGAAACATTAAACAAAACAAAAATACGATGTATATGCCAAGATCAGCAGCTAATTAGCCGGAATCAGCTGAGGTGATAAGATAGCAAGCAGCTAGACCTAGCTGTCACTTAAGTGGCCCCGCCCTTAATTATGCAGACTTAATATAACTTAATAAAAATGAAACGGATGAGTTATAAAAAAAAAATCACCCCCATACAGTTGTCATGAAGGGTAATCATAGCTATATGCACCAAAGCCATCTTTTGTACCAGGCTGTAAACATGTTTTTATCAGCTGTAAAAATGGCCAATTTACCAATGCAGTCAGAAAACAGTTGGATTTACTGGAGCCAGCCCCCCAAGGCGAGTCGATAAATTGTAGTTTTAGTTACTTCCGTATTGGCTTCCCGAGGGAGAGTGGGAGGTTGCCGCGGGAGCAGAAACTGCAGGCGCCGGTTCACAATCGTCCTTTTCACAGTTCTCTGTTGTTTCTAAGTGGCCGATAGTCCTATGCGTGTACGTGTGTGTGTGTGTGTGTGTGTGTGTGTGTGTGCGTGTGTGTGTGTGTGTGTGTGTGTGTGTGTGTGTGTGTGTGTGTGTGTGTGTGTGTGTGTGTGTGTGTGTGTGTGTGTGTGTGTGTGTGTGTGTGTGTTAACACTGTAACTACCAGAATTCTTTATTAGAATAGCCATAGCAGGTTCTGACTTTTCACATAAGACATCATACTATTACATTTGAAGCATCTACTTTAGATTTTAGAATTAAGCTTTAAATGTATGTCATCTTTTTTGTATGAAGTACTTACCCTAAAAATATGATCAAGTTACTAGACTAGACTGCCTGCTAGGGTGCATACTTTTGCTTTGTCTGGCAAGAGGGAGAGTAAAGTTATTTTACCGCAATGGAACTGTTGTTTTGAAAGACTCACACACACATTCAAAGGCATGGCAATAAGTAGTGTACGCTAAAATGCATGCGGTCAGTTTGACCGTAATGGCCATTCAAGGTTGAACTGCTCAGAGCTCTTTTGTGTTTGTGCAGTTTTATAAAAAAAAAGACATCAGGATATCGTAGTTATATGAGTTATAAAAAATTATTTGTAACACTTTACAATAAGGTTCATTAGTTAATGCATTTACTAACATCAATTAATCATGAACAACACTTGTACAGCATTTATTAATCATAATTCAACAATCACTAATGCATTATTAACATCCACGTTCATGCTTGTTAACATTAGTTAATGCATCGTGAATTAACGTTAACTAACCTGAACAAATGCTGTAGTTAATGTTTTGTTCATTGTTTGTTCATGTTATTAAATGCATTAACTAACATTAACTAATGAACCTTATTGTAAAGTGTGACCAGATTATTAAATTACAAAATACAAAAAAATGCAATTTTCTAGTGTAAAATAGCCCTTAAGATTTTCCAAAAATTAATTTCTGGCATTGGTTCACCTCAGTGTCTGATAGTGGGAGTGATGATCCAAAACTTGGTCATTATTGGACCCCAAGACCAGTGACTAGGATGTAACGATTCATCTGACTCACGATTCGATTTTTAATACTAATCTCACAATATTGAATCACGATTTTTTTGCCAAAATTATTTGAAACAAATTTAAATTGTAGAGCCCTTAATTTTTTTTTCTGCTGCACACTTTTTGCAAAATAATAATTTTTCCTCTATAACTAAATTGCTATTTTAAAAAATAATTCCAAAAGAAATAAAAAGAACAATACTATCTAAAGAAGACTTATTAATATAAACAAACTAAAGCTGTGACTGTGCTGGGATTTTACATTTTTAAAAAAGAAATATCAGCATATCTATGTTTTCTGGCATAAGCTGAAATCTTTGCATATTTACAATGTCCCCTGCTGATGAAAAAACTCTTTCATTGGCGTCTGAGATGGCTGGTGTGGAGAGGTAAGCCTTTCCTAAACTAGAGAGCAGTGTGTACAGAGGTGGTCAATAGCCCCCTCTGCTCCAGGGGACTGGCCACTGGCATAAAACAAAACTGATTATAAAATTATTAATTATATAATAGGATGGAGACCGGAGTTGAACATGATTATAAGGGAGAATAATTAATATTACTTGTATAATTAATTAGTATAAGTATCAGTGTGATACACTTAAGAGATAATCTTAAACATTTTTAAATATTCAATAATAATAAGCAAATTATTAAAATATGCATAAACTAATTTGAAAAGGAATAGGTTGAAACAATCTAATACCTGCTTCTGTAACTGAACAACTTTTTTTATCAGTCTGAAAAACATCTTTACACTTTCGCTATGAAAACACTGATGCACCGTGTGATCTCTGTAACACTCGTCAGAGCAAGCAGAGCTGCAAATCATTCAAACTGCATGGTTTGGTTTATTAATAGTTTTGTTTTGTTTTTACATATAGACGTCGGGCGACGTAGTGGCACAGTAGGTAGTGCTGTCGCCTCACAGCAAGAAGATCGCTGGTTTGAGCCTTGGATGGGTCAGTTGGTGTTTCTGTGTGGAGTTTGCATGTTCTCCCTGCATTCGCGTGGGTTTGCTTCGGGTGCTCCGGTTTCCCCCACAGTTCAAAGACATGCGGTACAGGTGAATTGGGTAGGCTAAATTGCCTGTAGTGTATGAGTGTGAATGAGTGTGTGTACAGTAGATGTTTCCCAGAGATGGGTTGCGGCTGGAAGGACATCCGCTGCGTAAAACCGTGCTGAATAAGTTGGCGGTTCATTCCGCTGTGGCTACCCCGGATTAATAAAGGGATTAAGCCGAAAAAGAAAATGAATGAATGAATATTGACGCCGGTGACAGTAGTTTTTCACTCAGTTGACGCTTTACATGCATCATATTCGTTGTTCTGTTAGTGTAAATAAACATCATCTTTTTGCAGTATTTGCACACAGTTTGTGTTTTGTCTGGCGCACTTCACCGCTGTCATTTTACTCTGCCGTCCCAACTGTGCTCACCGCTAATGTGCAGGTAAGGCGAGTTTGCGCCTGTAAACACAGCGCCCCCTCAGTTCAAAACATGTATTGCGATTCGTTCAAGATTTCTACCGATTTGAATAGTCACATTTTAATCGATTTTCAACCGGCTCACTATGAATCATTACATCCCTACCAGTGACACAAATCTTTTTGTAAGGTCAACCTTATAAGATGCTTTCTTAAATCATGCTGGACAGCAAATCCATTCTCTCAGCTTTGAAGTGGTGTCACTACAGACCACAAAAAGTCTTCTGCACAATATCTTAAAACTTTGCGACAAATTGAATGTAACTGAACTGTAGTTTGCCATTGGAAAAATAAGGATGAAGTGCAAGTGTCTGTAACAGAAACACACTGTCATGTGACAAAAAGTTGAGATTTTTATTCTGAAGTGGCGTCTATCATTGGCATTCATTGTCGGCGGTTATTTTTTTTGCTCCCACTACCTGATTGATTCCACAGCCAGCCATTTTTTACACATTCCTTTCGCTGAACCCTCCATCAGGATCAGTTGTTTAAAAGACACTGAAAAATGCTAAGTCATATTCACCTTTGTCTAATCAACAACTACCTTGGGATCCATAATATAAGTGCCACCTGTATCACCGCGGCAGATCTTTCAGTGTGGTCTAACCTCTCCACATTCTCACTCTATGCCGACAAGCCCTTTCCTTTGACCCGTCGAACGGATCAATACTTTGAGCGCCGCAGGCAGAGGAGACTTTGTGTGTCATGTTAAGGTACGGAAGAAAAACCTGCAGATGTTTGATTTAAAGCGGTCGTAAATCTACGCTCAGACTCGGTCTGCCTGGCAGCTCTATGTGGGAATCTGCATGGCAGTGATGTCACGCTCATAATTCTACGTTGCTTGCGTCTCGTCCTGAGATGGATGCTGGTGAGGTGAGATGTGGAGGGATGAAACGTCCCCCTGGAGGTTCAATTAACCTGTCTTACCTCCTCTTCCTGTCCCTTCAGGCTTTGGGCTTAATTAACCTTGCCTTAAAGCAGAAGATATATACACATCCATATCTCCTTCAGTAGCTGACATTACAGAAAGATAAGAGGGTTGCTTTCTGCATCATCCCCACCCTTGTTTGTTGTAGTTCGTCTCTCTCTTGAGCACACACACACAAATGCCATCTCACTGTGGCGCTCTTAATCAGTAATCATCGTCTCTTTCTGAGAACAAGCTGACTAATGAGACGCCAGGGCCTTGAGCTAATGACAAGCACATCAGCAGCATTGTTTCACTCGTCCCTCCAGAGTTCTCTCTCTCTCTTATCCTCCCCCATCCATCCCATAATCACCTCACACCTCCTCTGGGCTTTTCCACCGAGACGTGCTTCGCGCCTCCATCCAGTACCGTGACAACAGGTACTCTTGCAGCGGTGCCACAGAAAGCCACCAATCAACACCTGCTCTCCCATGGGGACTGGAGCTTACCGTAGCTTACCGAAGTCCATTTGTGGGGAAAGGCTCTCTCTCTCTCTCTCTTTTTATCGTCTCTTGCTGCTGGCTCTTCTCAGATGTTCTTTTCAACACATGTTTCTTCCCCTCCCATAAAAGCTGCCATAAATGGTTCATTAGTTACAGAAGTGATGCTTCACATCTTTCATTGGAGGAGTCCATTTTGAGTTAACATTTCAGGCTGAGTCTACTCCTGTGAATGATATATGTTCAAAAGCAGCTTTTGTAATATTACTACCTCTGACTTATAAGCAGTGTTGGAGAGGTTACTTTGGAAATGAAATGACAAATTACCCTATTTAAAATGTAATAAGTAGTGTAACTTTTAAATTACTCTATAAAAGTAACTGATTACTTTTTAATTACTTTTAAGTTTCTATTGGATATTTTTAACTAAATAATTTTCAAGCAGTGATACCAAGCAGGTGTGACCTTACAGTAGCTCTGTTTACTGTTAGAATTTCAAAATCACTTGAATTAAGATTATATTAATTTATTTTTTAAATTACAGCCACCACAAAACCAGACCTTATAACAATGACATTGTTTACTGTTGTTACCAAATCTAAATTTTGCATATTGTTTATTTATTTACAACTCTTCATTAATAAACTACACTACATAATGTAGCATCAATAGTAACTATAATGAACTAATATATATTAGGGTTGGGCGATGTTGACCAATTTGGCATCATACAATGTCTAATGTGAAACATCGCGATGGACGATGGCATCGTCATCATAAGGGGGGTAAATATTAAATAATTAATAACAAATTAATTAATAGTAGCCTACGGTTTTCACTACCTGACCCACATGATTTTTGCTTTACCCACCATAACCAAACCATAAATAAATAAAGTTACAAACAAATTACCATCTGTCAATCACTTTTTTCCACTGGATTCTGCAGTGATCTGTGTCGTTATAATGGCTTTTTCCCACAGCTAGTGGAGACGAGAGTTTGTTTGGAGTTCACTGTAATTTGTATTGTAATAAATGATAACTTCCTTATTTTATTATTATTATAATGAAATAATATCAAGTAAAGATGCTAGGGCTCTACTGTTTTGGTCGCGTATGCACCCGAAATTTTATACAACCTAAAAATATATTTGGAAGCATTTGTGTAGTGCATAAATTGTTGCTGTGCGACCTGTTTTCACTGCAAAATCCTCACCGCGTGTGCAGATTTAGGAGACATTTATGCAGAATGCATCTTTGTACCTAATAACGCCAAACGCAGCACTCGGGAACAGATTAAAACAGTTGTTATGTGAACTTGCTGAAGTTAAAAAAAAAAAGCCTGCAATGCTTGCCCCGCCTTTGTGCTTTTCTTATTGGCCTACTGCTCTATAACTGAACGCGAATGGATTGGTTAATATCAGCTGTCAATCCTTCTGCCTTCAAATGACAGGAGCTACAACCGCAAAAAATTTGAGGCGCTGAAAATGAGAGAACGAAAATAACACTGACAGATTTAGTTTTAGAAACCACTAAAGTTACTAATAATGGCACATCTTATTAGTGTTTATGTGCTGAATGTTAATCCATTTACACTATTCCAAGAGTGGATAAAAGACTTCCAGTGGCTTCAAGTCTGCTATGAAAATAACTAAAGCCATTCACTGTAAAGTCTGTGAGATGGGGTTTGCAGGTAATTGAGGTAATGCTGTCAGCCGTGCACGTGGCAGCTATATGTTAAATTTAACACAGCTCATGAATAGACCGTTATTGCTATTAAAATGACATGCAAAAATAAGTTATATATCAATATACATGTGGGGCGGGGCAATGGATCGCGATGCCGGCTCAGCATCGTGAAGTTTATCAGCCATCAACGATGGCATCGTCTATCGGCCCAACCCTAATATATATAGACCTCCTCTCCCTCAGTCATCTTGCTATCAAGCAAATTTCTCGTGTTAGCCTTATTTGTTTGTGACATCACCGACCAAAGCGAGAGGTGGCAGTAACGCACCAAAAAGTTTGTTGTCGACTATCGTAAAACAGGTAGAAGAAGAAATTGTCATTCTCACCATCATATGGATTTACTTTCATTGGCTAGACCAGGGGTTTTCAAACTTTTAGGACATACGCCCACCCCAAGATTGTCCATTTCACTCGCACAAAGTCGAAAAATTAAAGATGAAACACCCGAAATTACATGAGACTCTGCAGGAAACGTGGATAGTCTGGTGACGAAACATTCAAAAAGCACTTCACGTAACCCCTTAATTATATTATTTTCTTATTCAGATTAAGGCAAATAACTACTGATGTCCATGTAAAGGTAGTCTGTATGTCTTCATGTCGTATGTCTTTAAAATAAGTGAAAGATTCAGAAGGGCATCCTGCTGATTTGATACAGAAGGGCACTTTTTTTGTCAGACGGCTCACCGGATTGACTTTCATTCACCGTCATTCACTTTAAAAAGCACCCACTCCATTTTATTTGCATATATTTAGCTTGAAAGCATAAACTCTACAGGTGCCTGATAGTTAGCTGTGGAACTAACGTTAATCAGATTCACTATAGTGAACGCATAAAAATAATCATGATAATTTACTCGCAGGCACACCTCAAATTTTCGCGCCCCCTTAATAGGTGCTGGCGCCCTACAGTTTGAAAACCGTTGGGCTAGACACCGGCCTCACAGCTCTGTGAATGTCGGTGCCGTCACTCATTGATCCGTGATCGGTAAATGTAGCTTGTGTGGACGCTACTGCTCTACTTAACTAATAAAATAGCTTCGCTACTAAAAACTATTTGATTTATAAAGTAGCAATGCTGCTGCTACGCTACTGAAAAATGTAGTTAAGCTAGTAGCGTCACTACTAATGCCCAACTCTGTTAATGTGATAAAATCGCTTTGGCCAGGGAATTCTGGTGCCCTCAATTTTAAAAAAATCGATAACGTTGTGAGTCATAATATATCATTCAAAATGAAAGGGTCTGTTTTTATTTCTGTACACTCTTGATAACGACAAAACCATTTGCTTTCATAAAAAAAGGCTAGGTTACATACCTGCAGATGCTTCAAGTTCGACATTGAAGCTGTTGATGTCGAAAGTATTTTAACAGCTGGCAAACAAATTTTGCGCTGAACTGTTATATGTGTGCCCTTCTCGGATTTCAGGGTGAAATTGTTTTTAAATTTCCAGCAATGAAATGCGTTTTTATCACTCGCCATGGTGGCAGCTCTCAGACTGGTTGTAGTAGCCTAATGCCGAGTTCAGACTGCATGATCTTCAAAGTAGTCATGTCACAGATGTTTTCGCACTGCATGACTATCTGGGTTAGCATTCTGTCAGTGCTGTGTTTACACTGTAGGGTGAATAGCTTTAGAAACTTGTGTTGCTCACCTGGCTTTTGAAGAGAATTAGCAATCTCTCCGCAACTTTTTTTTTTACTTTTCAACCTGATTGTAATATTGATCAGATGACACGTCAAACAGACACAGTACTCCTGCCAAATTTACACTAGTTTTTCCTCCATTTCTTGGGTCCAAATAAACTGAAAATGAGCACTTTAAACTTCTCCCCCAGCCTCTCGCTGGCCTGCAGGTACCCGTACAAGTGGATGCTGCTCTCTCATTGGCTGTAGGTGATCGCGGATGTTATTTTTCAATCAAAACTCATTTCACACGGCATGATTTGAATCGCTGACAGATCCAGATATTTAGCATGCCAAATATCTCACGGATGTTGGTGACTCATCGGCGATTCTCTCATATCGCGTCCTTGATAGTTCATACTGTGTGATTGTCACTCACGTGAACAAGCACCAATTTGCCTGTGATTTCAGGCATTTGTCGACGGTTTCTTAAAACCTGTCGGTGAGTCAAAATCAGGACTAAAATCATGCAGTCTGAACTCAGCATAATGCTTTCAGGGGCAGAGAGGATTATTCTAACTGGTAGATGTGGTGCGCTGCAAATTCAAACCGGAAAACCAATCAAAAGCATCAGAATAGCACCGCTTTAATAAATGGCTTTAGCAGAAGGCATCGTGCATAGCAAAAACAAACAAAGCAACAGATTAATATTATTCACATATCCCAGATTTTTAAAGAATATTTGGAGATGTAACCCCATTTGTAATCTTTAACATTTTCATAGGTAACTGTAATTTAGTTACACATTTATCTCAGTAGCTGTAACGAATTACTGTTACTTTTATTTTGTATTTAAATTACGTAACACATTACATGTCACTAGTTACTCTCCAACACTGCTTATAAGTCGGAATCGAAACAACTGGTACTTTTTTGGACCAGTGTATAATTGGGTCAATACCAGACTAACAGTAATCCTTAGTATTTTTAACGATACTCATTCTGCTTTATCTATATACTTCAGTGTTAGTAGTGAACTTGAAGCTGCTGCTTATTTTACATCCCTGAATGATGTCATCATGTTTATTTAACATATGTGTGATATCCTTGCACATGTGCGAGGTGTTTGTGTGCAATCGGTCATGGCGACTAGGTAGAAACAAAGCAAAGTTAAGCTACACCAGTGTAGGGAAGGCAATAAATGGTTCAATCTGACACACCAGTATAAAATGTAGACGTACCTCCTCTGTTGGAAGGCACAAGAGACTCTTGTATATTTATAGTTAATTCAATTCAATTCATCTTTATTTCTATAGCGCTTTTACAATGTAGATTGAGTGAAAGCAGCTTAACAGAAGTTCTAGTAAATTGACACTGTGTCAGTCCAGTTTACAGAGTTGAAGTTCAGTTACAGTATAGTTCAGTTCAGTGTGGTTTAAGTTTCACTGCTGTAAGTCCAAACACTGACAAGCAAATCCGTTAATGTGCAGCTCTACAAGTCGCAAAACCAAGCAAGCCAGTGGTTTCCCAATTAAATGAATTGGTATAATTTCCCAGAAATCGTGGTGGCAAAAGAGTGAACGAGCAAGAGGAACGAGCACCATATCACATATAAGCCTTAAATGCATCGCTTTCTGCCTCTTTCTCTTGCGTGTTGCAAAGTGGTGCTGTTGTGGGGCTTTCCAGGGAAACAGCCATATCTTGCTCACTTTGTCAGGAATTTTGCGATCATACTGTTTGACTCCGCCAATCTTTCTTTTATAAAGATGTGCTGGTATTAGTTGGATATGAGCTTTCCACACTCAAAGAATACTTGTGATGCTCTGCATACTAATAGCGATGCTCCAATCAGGATTTTTGCAGCCAATACCAAGTACTAACCCTAAATACATGTAATGCATTTAGTAAACTTAAAAACACTTGCGATCAGTGAATAAGATCAGCCAGTGGTGCGTTTTCGAAAACCATTGTTAGCCAACTAAGGTCGCGGGTTCCTTCATTACAAACATAGTTTAATTTACATTACGTCTCCAAAGCTTAAGAAAGCGAAAATATTTAGCATACGTTAATGGTTTTAATCTATAGTCGGTTATTGATTAAGAAATGTGTTGGTACTGTAGGCCTGGCCTGTTGGTTAGAACATTTCTGCAGTGGTTTGAATGTGTCAAATTGTAAAAGTGGACTTAAAAAATAAACAAACAATATCCTACTTAATAATAATAATAACAATAACTATAATAATAATATTAATCATTATTATTATTATTATTATTATTATTATTATTATTATTATTATTATTATTAAGTAGGATTTTTTTTTCTTTTCTTAATAAATGGCCAACTGTAAACCTAACAATATATTTATATATGAGATTAGTGTTAGCTAAGGGGTTTTTATGTTTTAGAATATAATATGGCATATTCTCAATAATATTTGTAAAGGAAACATAGGCCCTATATTTCAATTAATATGGAAAGCCACAAGCTATGTTGTTGTTTGGAAAACGCACCCCAGATTAGTGAGTTCTGATCAAGTCATAAAATGTGATTATCGGCAGATACCGATCTCCGGCCGATCGGTGGGAGCATCCCTACAAACTACAGTATATATTTAAAATGAGTTGAAACAACACAACTCTTAAGGATTTTTTTGGGGCAACCTTATTGTTATGTGTTCAATCAATTTAAATTTGTAAAAAAAGATTAAGTTACCTTGTTTTTTCTTGTTGTGTTTGAACAACATGAAGCAATTGTGTGGTTTTACAGTGCATTTGAAGGGGCTTGCATTTATTTAGGCAATACATATTTGACTTAAAAATTTGTGTTGTCAAATGATAGCACAAATTCATGAAAAGCTGGTTGAAATATTAGTAGTGTATATTTTATTAATATGTAGTGTAATAGTAAACAAAAGTGGCAACATTAGTTATATAATATTTACTAACAACACATGACATCCAACCCAATTGATGCGTCATAATTAGTTATTTATGTCACCGTACTTTATGTACCTACAGTACTTTGGTTTGTTTGCAGGTGTTAGTAAACTACTGTATGGACCGTAAACAGTAATAACCTAACTTGACATTTTCTGCATATTTTAACTTTTTTTTTCATCATTAACGGTATCGAAAGAACCAGTGCCGATAGGCTGTATTTTGTAATGGGTGTTGATATCAATAAAATCAAAATGAGTCTAGGGTTGTCAAAAGTATTGAGTTTGGTACCAATCGGTGCAGAAAATTTAAAAACTTCCGTTTCCCGCTAACACTTGAGCACTGCTGAGTGTGTTTTCCAAAACACTGCTGATTGGCCATTGTAACCATCACGTCCAATCACAGTCATTTCTGTTGAGCTCAAATGTTAGCAGAAAATTTATGTTTTTAAAATGTCAGTACCAATTGGTATCGAACTCGATACTTTTAACAAAAATGATACTCGTCAATACATATAACACCGATCGGAAATCTTGCATTGCAGAGAGTAGTATGAGAGCTCCGTACACTCTCAGAAACAAAGGTACAAGAGCTGTCACTGGGGTGGTAACTTTTGAAAGGTATGTATTTGTACTTAAAAGGTCCCTATTAATACCTCAAGGGTACATATTAGTACCTAAGAACTACAAAAGAGTACCTCTAAAACTTGTAGATACTAATATATACCTTTGAGGTACCAATATTTACCCTTTAAGTACAAATATGTACCTTTAGAAAAGATACCACCCCAGTGACAGCTCTTGCACCTTTATTTCTGAGAGTGTAGAGTATACAGTACTGTATAAAACATTTAAACCGCCATTAGAATAAAGCAATTAGCCCGAAGAAGCCATGGTTTACAGTATAGAATTTATGTTAACTAAGGTTTGTTAGCTACTACACACTACTAAAGCACTATTAAGTTAATCTGAAAACACAGGATGAAGCGGTTCTCAGCGTAACACAGTGTCACTCTGTGTCGGTGATAGTCTATAATCAAGCCTGACGCTGAGACTGTGGAAATGAGTCTGTTTGATCCGACTGCTGACAGCCCCTAATTAGAGCACAAGTGCAGCAGAAATGCGGAAAGGCATCTGTATGCAGAACATTCCATTCAGAGACGGAGAATGTCAGCATTGCACTTCGCTCGGACAATATCCCAAAAGCAGCATGGCCATTTTTTTTTTCTCTAAACCAGCCAATTATCCTCTTCCCCGGCTAGACGGCAAGGTCAATGTGATTGGTCGAGGTTAATGGCTGGTGCTTGGCTGGAGTGGAGGTTGAGCATGCATGGTCACTCTCCAGTTCTTCAACTTCTCCATCCTCTCACAAGAGCCCACTCAGAGGCCAAATAAGAGAGGGCCGAGCAGAAACGTATTGTTAACCTTTGCCTACTTTGACAGTCAGAGCAGAGAAATGACAGAAATTTGCATTTGCTCTTTAAACTTTAAATAGACGTCCTTAAAAGTTCCCTTCCATCATTAAATGTATAATAGAGGTTAATTAATATAAGATTCTAATGGCGGTGTAACAAGAAAGGCCTTTGATAGACATTGATCAGTCACTTTTATACTAAAATAGTGTAGTCCTAAACTTTTTTTATTGCCAGGTTTTCATTATTATTTTATATATTGTGTAAATAGTGACGTGGTGGCGCAGTAGTGCTGTCGCCTCACAGCAAGAAGGTCACTGGTTTGAGCCTCGGCTGGGTCAGTTGGCATTTCTGTGTGGAGTTTGCATCTTCTCCCTACGTTCATGTAGATTTCCTTCGGGTGCTCCGGTTTCCCCTACAAGTCCAAAGACATGCGGTACAGGTGAATTGGGTAAGCTAAAATTGTCCGTAGTGTGTGTGAATGAGTGTATGGGTGTTCCCCAGTGATGGGTTGCAGCTGGAAGGGCATCCGCTGCGTAAAACATATGCTGGATAAGTTGGATAAGGTTCATTCCGCTGTGGCGAACCCAGATTAGTAAAGGGACTAAGCCAAAAAGAAAATGAATGAATGAATATTGTGTAAATATGCCGTAAAAAACGTTTCAGGTAATCTTAAGTAAACATTTTGTTGTAAGCAGCAATTATCAAGGTTCAATAGCTTTATAGCTGTTAGGTGCATTTGTTATAATACATTATTTATGATTAAGTACATGTATAAAATGCATGTTTAACCATGCTGAACAGTAATAAATGATGCTAAAAGACTTTTCAGGTCAGGGAAAAACTGTATTTTAGCACATTTATCTCACTTATATAATGCAAGCTATTGGTTGATCTTGCTCAATATTGTCATGTTTTTAAAGAATTTGCATGTTACATGCCACTGAGTTTTCACTAACGAATGACGGATGTGGCTAGTGTGCCCAAAGTAACCCTGTTATAGTTTTCTAGATGCTACAATTTTTTTATATATATTTTCTTATATATATAATTGACAGTGCAGTGTTTACTGGCGTTTACCAAAAAATCTATATTTTTAATAAGAATAGTTTGCAGAAGTATTTATTTTAAATGTATAATGTTTACCAAATTATTAAAGGTAATGTTTATCAAATGATTTGATTGACAACAGTGATTCTTGAGGCAGAAGTTGTTCATAATGAGGAGGTCGTACTGAAGACATGTGTGTACTACATCTGAATTTCTGTGAAATATACAGTCATTTACACACTTTGTAAAATGCAATATTGCCTACTAGAGTAGGCCTGTCACAATAAATAATATATCGACTTATCGCACAACATCCCTGAATGACCTCAATCATTTTTTGGTGATGCAATATATATCGCCCATTCATAAAAAACTCTAGCAATAACAACAATTATTGACTGTGCAACATCTATATCTATTGAAGGTGTCAGTGTCAGTATGGTTAAAAAAAAACTCTATAGTATTTACTATAGTATATTTTCATGTGGGTGGCTGACTACTGAAAATAGATCTGGTCGCAAATATTGCAGTCTCTGCTACGTTTTACCTTGTTAACATTTATTATTATTTATTTAGGATATGCGTTTTCACCATCTAATTTCTATGCCTAATTATTAAATAGTTAAAATGACTATACTAAATTAGATATTCTTAAGAATAAAATAGGATGTGTTCTTGAATGATGATATTATACTGTCAATCTGGCATTATATAATGAGTGGCATGAAATGGTCTTAAAATGACATTAATGTCGTTTATTGCAATATATTTTGGTGCAATATATCATACAACGAAAAATAGATATCGTGACAGGCCTACACTAGAGACTAGTTTCTTTTACATTTCTTTCCGATTTGTAGATCCATGAGAACTCTGTTGTAACCGGATTAGGTTTTTTGAGATGCACCAATCCCCAGAAGTCACTGAAGTTTCATGTTGCAAAAATCCTATGATTAGTTCGCAGGAGAAGGTTTTTCCAAAAATTCTAAATACCTGTATGGCTGCTGGAATAATGATCTTTGGATTTTTCTATCAATTCCAATAGGCTTTTGCTATGTTTGAAACCTCAATTTCTTTGAGATAAGCGGAGAGAAAAAAAATTACAGTTTATAAAAGCCAATTAAATTCACTATTATAGTTATTATTCTTTTTTATTATTCTTTACTCCTAGACGTTCCTGATGAGAAAGATTGAACGGCTGTTTGCTGAACAGTTTTATTCTCTTTGTGTGGTTATTAAATGTACTGTACCCTGCCTTTAAATTAGTTTTTTACTACTGGTAATATTTGTTTTATTTGTGTTTTTTTATGTTTTTTTAAATGGAAAAACGCTTCTGAAATAGTGTAACTACGCACAGACATTGTTGGTTAGTGAATTTATCACACTATTCTTATGTTAATAAAGGTCTTGCTTAGTCTTGAGGCTACGCATTCAAATAAGCACATTTTAGTTTGCTGTAGTGTGTAGTGTGTAGTTTGTGGTGTTGTATCCATTATACTTGCATTCAGCAGTTTGTTTTTTGTTTTTTTGTTTTTCCAAATTGAATCCAAAGCATTGCTATAATAGTAAGCAATAAAGGGATTGAATTATTGTTGTTGGCATTAGTTGGGGAAACTTTGAAGGCATTGTGACTGTATGAGCTGCTTGAGGCAGTAAATGCAGTGGTGTAACCTCAGGCTACAACTCCAGAGGCTCCTTATGTTTCAATTACAGCCTCCATCTCTGATCAGACCTTGCCTTTCTTCACCTTAACAGACCCAGCAGTGCAAGGCCTCGAGCCTCTGTTTGCTAATTGACCCCTGTGATGCTAATAAAGCACTAAAGCCAACTGCAGCGGCTCTAGCATTACACCTCTTCCTCTTTCTCAGGCCTCTGGGTTACTGTGTCCATCTGTGCTGTTTGTCACAAACCTGTTCCGTTTCATGTAAATACTTTGTAAGGTTAAATAAAAGAGGAAGACATTTGCTTACAGACCTACACTATCAGAAATAAAGGTAGCTTAGTGCGAGCTGTCACTGGGAGGGTACACATTTGTACTTAAAGGGTATACAGTATGTATTTATTATCATGGTGTAATGTGTCGGCTGTGTATTTAAACATGACACTTCTTTTGTTTTCATTCTCCTGCTTATGTATGCGCTAGTGACGTATATCTGTAAACCATTAGCATTCAGCTGCGTGTCTAGCTCCGCATTTTGTCGTGCTAGGTACCCTTACGAAAGGCTACCCAAAAAGTGGTACGGTACGGTTCGCTTTTAGGTACCTTTTGACAGTGGAAACAGCCATAAAAGCAAACCGAACTGTACCGTACCACTCAGTGGAAAGGGGCCATTAGTGTATTTGGATGCAGAGTTGATCAAATTTGAAGCAATTCTTTTGTGTTTAAATTAAACACTGGTAATCGCTGTGTACTTCAAACCTGCAGAAACCCTGATGAAGAGTTGTGTTTTTACTGAATGGATCAGTGAGTCATCAGATTATCATTTATTTCTTAGCAAAAAAGTAGTCCTTTAGCAAAGACCTTTTTCTGTACTTTTACAGTCATTGAACAAAAGCATTCTCATGATCTTCTGAGAATGTATCCTCAGAAATGTCACTATTAAGCAGAATTGTGTGATATCTGCGCCGTATGTCACTCATAGCCTTGTTTTTGTACCTATAACTCCGCATATAATCTCTGCTCTGCACGAAGTCCATTAACAGGGCAGTTTTCAGATATTTCATGATGTAATCTTAACCACGTCAGTGCTTTCCTTTCCCCTTGCGTCATGCGCTGCCTCCTTATCTCCACTGGCTAATGCTAATGTCAGATTTGCGCGTATGGTGGAGGTGGCACTGTGACCCTGCGTCAGCTCTGTGACATCCAGGCCGAGGTGTCCTGCGGGGTGAGATCTTTTGTTGTGCGTGTGGACAGAGGGGAGGGGTTTTGGGGTGGGACGGGTTCAGAAGGCGGTCCCGCGGGTCCGGCTCCTGAGCTGACTGCTAATGAGAAGCCATCTGAGGCCCTTTGAGTCCCTGTGCACCTTGAACATGGCCACTACTGCCACCTGACCTTGGCTTTGATCTGCCAAAGTGCTTGACCTCTCAATTCCCCACTGGCCACCCCTTGCCATCTGGACAACAGCACACATGGTCTTCATCACCCTCACACACACGTCAGGAAAATTATCATTTTACCACGGACAATTTAGTAGGGTTTGGCTGATGAAAGCAAATGGCTTAGTGTACTGTAAAACTCCTACGTCTGTTTTAGCACACAAATAAATGAATTGATTGTGTTTTTGATATGTGATATGTTTAATTTAGTGTTTCATTACATTATAATTTCCCCAATATGATTATTTAGACAATTTTTTGTTTTTTGTTGTTGTTTAATTGTTTGTTTGGCTGTTGTTGAAGTTGATTTCTGAAGGTTTTCCTACTCTTCTTTCTTTGTGTGATGTTCATGGCACTGGCAGAATCTCCATTTTGTTTCTCTAAATGAGTTAAATTCTCATGTTTAAATATTTGCTCATTAAATAAGTATTGAAATCCTTTTTAATGTTGAAATGAGAAATAAATAAATATTATAAAATATCAATATTGAAATAATAATAACAATTCCTTACATTTATATAGCGCTTTTCTGGGCTCTCAAAGCGCTTTACACGTTGAGGGAAATCTCCTCATCCACCACCAGTGTGCAACATCCACCTGGATGATGCAACAGCAGCTATTTTGCGCCAGACCGCACACCACACACCAGCTTATTGGTGGAGAGGAGTGATGAAGCCAATTATGATATGGGGTGGGTAAGGAGGCCATGATGGACAGAAGCCAGTGGCTCTTTTCGAAGGACATCCTGGGATTTACCGTCTCATCCGAAAAACAGCGATCACTGAGCAGTATAGAGTCCCCGTCACTATACTGGGGCATTAGGACCCACAAAGACCACAGGTTGAGAGCCCCCTGCTGGCCTCACTAACATCACTTCCGGCAGCAACCTTGCTTTCCCATGTGATCTCCCATCCAGGTACTGACTGGGCTTAGCTTCAGTGGGCAACCATGTGAGGACTGACAGCTGTCGAAATACAAAGTGAAAAAAAATCTGATGGCAGCTTAAACTCACATCCATTGCTCAGAGTGTAAGAAATCTTGATGGTTTCTCGTCTATCAAATCTGATCTTTATTTTGTATTGGATTTAAGTCAGGGGATTGGCTTGGCCATTCTACAGCCTGATTTTCTTTCTCGGAAAGCATTTGAGAGTTTTCTTGGCTATTTTTTAGATTATTGTCTTGTTGAAATGTCCACTCTGGTTTCATCTTCATCATCCTGCTAATGTAGAAGTTGGACTGAAGCAGCTAATATTAATTTACAATGACGAAGGGCAGAAGGTTTCAGATTAATACTGAGAGACTTTAGCTGCTGTCTGGGCTTTCACTGCCTTTTTAGATCTCCATTTCTTCATGTGTTTAATACATTTTACTGTTTCATACACATAACTTAGTTTGTAAACTAATTAGATTTGTTTTCTTTGTATATATTGATGTATTTGGTTGTTATCGACATCTGGTGAACATTTCAAGTGAACAGAACTTTTAGAAATATGTTTTCTGAGAAAAATGGTGACATAGTGAATACTTATTTCCCTTTATTGTATATAAGGGGTGTGACTGCTGTGAAAATTAGTGACATTATAATCAACTCACCGGATATTTTCAAAAATGCAGACTCATTCATTGTCAGAACACCAGTGTGTGTTCTTTAACACACACAATGGAAGCTTTGTTAGTGTTACGACCTTATTTTATAGTCTAGGAGTTGTTGTTTGAAAGGTGTAACAAAGAAGACTAAAATTTGGTATATAATATTGAATTAGAACTAATAAAAAAGAATAAATGTGGAGAACACACTTTAATCCTCAGCCCCAGAGTGAAGAGTCAGCACAAGGTTTAGAAAAAAACAATCATAAGAATTTATTTAATAGAAACATTGGAACCTTAAAAAACTACATGTCAAAACTGAGTGAGTATAGCCTAAAACAACAAACAGAAAACAGCTAACTAAAGTTTAGAGGGCTAGCTTACCTAATGCAAAAATCAACATAAACTTCCCTGAGCTTCCTCTCTCAACCATAAACAGGTGAAAATATATACAAAATAAAAGGCACTCACCCATTAGGCACACTTGGATGTAAATCTCAAATTAAATACACAAAATAATAAATATCAATGGAAATGGAGACACAATAATGTTAATTTGGCGTTAAAGATTCACCCAAATACTCCTAACACTTAAATTGTTTTAACTGGCAAATTTGCAAAAACATATTAAGTTTATAATGTAAACTCTTAATATTTCAAATTTATTTACTAAACTGTTAATACACACCCTTGCTTGGTTAGGGTTTGGTTATAACTCATATAAATGTAAAACTTGCCTTATTGTTTGGTTCTCATACAGTGCTCAGCATAATTGAGTACAGCCCATTTTGAAAATGAATATTTTTATCCATTTCTCAGTGAACATAGGCAATGTATTTAGGTGCATTTTAACAAAACAGATTTATTAAACAGATATATTTATTAAAATAATATTTTAGTCACCAAACATATTTAGAAATTGAAAGATAGCACAATTAAATTCAAGCTAAGTATTGCAAAAAAGTTACAACCTACAAATTTTCAACTAAATTTTTCAATTTTTTTGCTTCTCTTGATTTTTCCTCTCTTTTTTTTATTTGTATTTAAAATTTTTCTATAACATAAATTTGGGTGTACTAGTTTTTGGACCGTTATCGTAAGTTATTTTATTAGATAAGCTCCAGATTTGGCTTCATCTAATGTATATGCACAAATATAATATTGTATAGCTTCCTATTAAAAATCTGAATTAAAAGAGAGATTTGTGAGGGGTTTAGATTAGATTTTTAGATTAGATTCAACTTTATTGTCATTACACATGTACTAGTACAAGGAAACAAAATGCAGTTTAGGTCTAACCACGAGTGCAATAGCAGCAAGTGCAGCATACAGGTATAAGTTAAAAAGTGCAGTTATAGAAAAACTATGGTGATATTTACGAATGGATGTACTAGGAACATTTTATACAGGTTTTATTAGCTATGAACAGAGATTTACAATAGATGGATACATGTACAGGTTGCTATTAATAATCAGAAGTGTGCAGATAGATAAAAATAAATACAAATGTATATGTACAGTGGGTGTGTACATAATCACAAATGGACATGTGCAGTGGGTATGTACAGTTGTGCAGTGGGTATGTACTGCATACTTATATATGTTGAGCCCTGTATATCTTTAATCTAAATTCAATTAAAATCCCCTAATCGTCCTATAGTTTGAAGTAAAAGCCTGTTGATTGCATTACTTTAGCATGTCCAGAAGACCAGGCTTCTGTGACTTTGTTCTGGTTGAAGACCCAGTTGAATAAATTGTTTTGGACTGTTCCTGAATACTCAATGAGACTGCGCTCCCCTGGGCATCTGCTCTCGACAGCCTTTAATGCCTTGCCTTTGTCACCTGGTGCACCGTGGGGTGGCAAAGTGGCCTCCAAAAGAGTGGAAAAAGAGCATTATCTGTTAAAACCCCTCTGTAAAATGCTTAGAGGACATTTTTCCACCAAAGTGGATTTGCTTCATCTGTTTTTCCCTTCTCTGGTGTAAGAGCGCTATTGTACTTGTTGTTTACACACTTTTTTCTCCCCTTTATCCCTTTAATGCGCGATCTGACCTGTGCTTGAATGAGGTCATCACATTATTTTACATGGCAGGGGGATGTTAAATTTGCCCTTTTGACACCGCATCCCTCTCTGCAGCACAGTGGATGTTCTGGGTGCAGAAAAACTTTCTTGCGGTTGATGCTTGTTGGAAAATCCCACTACGCTAGATTTCCATCTAGAGTTTTTCCATTGCAGGTGCTGAACGGGTGACTTAAGTTACAATCACATTGGGAAATCCCTAAACTTCAGCAAAATTTCTTCTTATGATTCGACAACTTGTGTAAATTCCCACAAACACTTTGTTTTTATCTCGACTCTCGTGTCATGCAGGTGACGGCAGCATGTGCAAACATTTAGTGCATTTCCTGAATGTTCAGTTCTCATTTTAGATAGAGACGAGAGCTCGGACAGTGTGCGTGAAGCCTGCATCACTGTTCTCTCGCGTTATTTAATTAATCCATGTCACCGTCATCCTCATGCATTCAATGGAACAACCTGTGCCCACAGCAATTAGAGAAACCAGAGACAAATAGGAGATGTGGGGCAGGGAACTAATCTTGTTTAGATCAAAACAAAAAAATTTGGAGGATTTTAATTTATTTGGAGGATTAAAACAAACATCAGTTTTCTTTCTACTTTTACAATTTTGGATTTAATTCATGTTTGTACAGAAATTTTATTAATTTTTTGTCATCATTGAAGACCTTTTCATACTGCAATCTCAAGTATAGAATCCATAATTAAGAGCAAATCCCATTTCTAAAAAAAAAAAAAAAAAAACTGCCAATATTTTATAGTTTTAAACCGTATCATGAAACGTAGGTGTGCCAGACTTTTTTTTTTAACAACATATTTAATTTTTAATCATTGTCATACAGGTTAAGACAGGGATTTCATTTTTTAACTGAATAGTTTAACAAAAAATACAATAATAATAATACATAAATGAACTAAAAAAGTAACTGTACACTTTAGAAAGAAAAAAACTAATCAAAGGAAAGAAAAAAGAAATCGATCAATAACATACCTGTCTTTCAACCAAGGTTATTATAGTAAATGAAAACGAAAGAAAAAAGCTAAAACAAAAATGTTATATAGTTTTTGTTAACTGTAATAAAAAAAATCTAGAACTAACTGAAACTCTACATAAAACTTGTGTACATATAAACTCGTGTACATAAAATAACGAACTAAATTATAGCAAAAAGATCCTTCATTTTTGTAAATGTATTTAATACATGATCTAACGCCTATTTCACACCGCAAGCGAAAGCAGGGCGTGAGCAGCACGTGAGCAGTGCGTATGGAGAGCAGAAGCAGCACGCAGGCGTTTACCTTTCACACCAGCTCTGTCTGCAGCGCACAGATCAATCTATCTCTGTCTATTCTATCTAGCTACCTATCTCTCTCTCTCTCTCTCTCTCTCTCTCTCTCTCTCTCTCTCTCTCTCTCTCTATATATATATATATATATATATATATA